>JAMBLF010000342.1:0-297500 GCA_030578115.1 Leucoptera coffeella
GCCCAGGTAGACATATTCCTGGACCACTTCGAGCGCCTCTCCACTGATCGTGATCGGCCCCGGGACAACGAGTTCGTGAACATGACTTTCGTCTTGTCCAAGTTCATCCGGAGACCGACCGACCGTGAGGCAGCGTTAAGACTGTGCAGCATTCCCTGCAAATCCTGCAGCGACTCAGCCATTATGACAATGTCGTCAGCGAAGCGGAGGTGTGTGAGGCATCTGCCATTGACATAATTAAAATAAATTAAATAAGAATAATAATTTAATTATTATTATTTATAAATTGCCAATATCAGTTGAATTCTTCCGATGATTGTTGGTTACTCCAAACACAAATTACATACATTAGTAGTAATGGATTTAGATATACATATCTATCTTCATAAGTATTGTTCATACCTACGCATATACATAATATGCTTCACACACAACTGTGATTCGCAAGGGGTCTGATAGAATCTGATTGTAGGTAGAGTTGTTATATGGGAACCTCTGACTGTCCCGCATGGAAGAATATTCGTGAAAGTGTTTATGCTTTTTTGTAATACAATGGTGTATGCAATAAATAGGATGCAAATCTCAGTTATTGACCCCTGCCTACCATTTCAACGGGAAACAGAATACATACTTATTAAAAGTGTTGCTAGTTGTAAAAAGCTTACATGATCATTACAATATGATACCTAGTGATTAAAATGTTATAGTTTTAAAAAACTAAGTATGAAATAATTTACTCAAAAAATTATAATAAATTTTACTGAAATTAAAAACTATATTATAAACATAATCAATTTAATATATAATTTTGTGTATTTATTTGTTGGAATTAGAAGTGAATGTAATGGTTCATTGTTAACAAAATATAAAGATTGTTTTGTCTCAAATTTTAGGCTTTAACTATATATTTTAAAAATGTTAGTCACCCATTGCCAGCATGATTTTATTGATCGAAACTCGAAAGAAACATGGTAGACGCCGACCGCATCGCATGTGTGACAATTCATTGACATAACAACTTTGACATTCCCGATTCTCTACATTCGAGAAGGTAACCAAGCAATATCAGGATAATTTGTGGTTATTCGTGCATTGTGCATACTTTTTCGTTGTTAATTCTAGCAAATTTCACAAACATCGTTGAAATTTGGGTGTTTATTACTTAAAAACCTATTTTGAACAAATAATTAGGGTTAAATACACATATAAAATGACCAGTGAAACAGTAACTCCACCGCCCGTTCTATGGGCTCAACGCAAGGAAGACGTCCTGCTTACTTTCAATGTTGAAACTAAAGATCCCACGATTAAAATTGAGAAGGACTCGGTTTATTTCAAAGCAGTCGGAGCGCCTGAGAACAAAATTCATGAGGTAACTATACCTCTGTACGATACCGTGGATCCCCAAAGCAGCGGCTTCGTTAACAAGGGGCGCGTTATAGAAATGGTTCTACGGAAAGAAAAGAAAGACGCTCCTTACTGGCCGGCGTTACTAAAGGACAAGAAGAAGCCTCATTACCTTAAGGTAGATTTCAATAAGTGGAGAGATGAAGATGATGAGGTCGAAGGTGAAGGACAAGACAACTACGATGTGGAGGAGATGCTCCGATCCATAGGCCGCGGAGGCGGTGCCGGCTCAGGCGACGCTCACGAGAAGCCTTCGTTTGATGATCTTGAAAGTGATTCAGATGATGAAGACTTACCAGATCTAGAGTAGTGTGGATGATAGTGAATGCATGACACTGAGAGCGACTTATATTAAGGTTTTTACAGTTAAACAATAAACACACTATAAATAATAATGGTTGTATCATTGTTTAACCTTATTATCGACATAAGAGGGACAACATTACTAGAATAGTTGACGACCTCCGTGGCGCGATCGGTTAGCCTCCGGAACGCTAATTGTGAGGTCCCGGGTTCGATTCCCGGTGGAGGCAGGATTAAGAACTACGCTTTTCTACTGCTTTCCAGTCTGGTCGTTGATTATATATGCTATATATGTATTTATCTATATATAATATGTATATATTTCTTAAATATACGTTGACTAGTACCCTTAACACAAGTCTTAAATGAACTTATCAAGGGGCTGGTTCAATTGGTGTAATAATGTCAAAATATTATTATTATTAATAGTAATCGCCACTAGCTTCTTCTGTTGTTCATCTCTTGTGTTATTCCAAGTACCATACTATCTGGGGTAATAAGGACACTTTTAAGAATATCTTATCCTCCTACCCTTGTGTTAACCAGATAGTTTGTATGTAGAGTGCGGGTGGCTATTATGCCATTATGGTCACTGACTTTTATCTGACTTACATACAGGAGCATATATAAACTTTTGACTATGTTCCAATAGTTTAAATTGGGTTTATTATGCAATCCCTGAGTGTAGATATACATTACTCAGTCATGTCATTTGGCATGGATAGAACCCTGAAGATACTGTAGCTCTTTCACCTTACTAATATAAGATTGCCTTCTTATGAAATTTGCTAGTTTAAGGCACTAACTGTGTCGCCTGCTACATGCTGCCCATAAATGTAGCCTTTTTGTATTATTTTGATGATCCATACTACAGTGCTACAGCAGAACAATTATATATGAGTGAATTTTTACATATCAATATCAGAATAATATTGGTTGGTAGTTTAGTGGTTTGAACAGGAAGTGTTTGTTAGGGTATTATCTGTGGTAATAATGTCACATTGGGCATTGGCTGGTAAAACGTCAGATTCCAGTTATAGTTCCATGCTAATTTGATTCTGTCCCTTATCACATATTTGTTATCAGTATTGCTGCTTCTCTGTCATAATGGTAAAAAAACACTTAACAATGCAGGGACAGCACACAGACCTTTGACTACCCCACAAGGGACAATGGATTGATGTTTAGACTAAGAAAAAGTTCAATATTTTTACATAAATATTTATTCACATAATTACAAAATACATAAAAATAATACATCTCTTATACTTATTTGTACACCAGTGTAGGACAATTATATCACTTATATTAAGCCATGATTTCTGGTTGAACAACAACTCTTTCTATTCTATATCCAACATCATTTTCATTCCAACAATTTGCTTTACATGTATACACAAGTATATATAGAAAATGCAAATGAGATAACTCCACTCTATTCAGAGTAGATAGATGCAATGATTCTGCAAAAGCTGGTACAAGTTGCAGCTCGCAAATCAAACTTCCTCTGCAATGTTGGCACACCATACTCTCTGTTTTGACTTGAGATACTAGGAGAGGCTCGTCATATATGCAGTATCTGAAAGTAAGAAAAGTTTTAGGATGTTAATGTCATTGATATTGGTTTTTTATTTTCGTACTTGTGAGTCACAAGCTATAATATATGTACATTGTAAAAATTACTATAACATGTTAACTTATACCAAAATAGAAAAAGTGTGTGACAAACAAGGTAATTTAAAACACCATCTGTCATGATTGGTGCGGACTATCATCAAAGATATAAGAATACTATACTTAGTATATACAGTTAAAAGGGATTTTAATGTAGTCATAAATGAACTAATTTGTAATTGCAGAGATGGTTAAAACAACTAAATTTATGGGAGGTTGAATGTTCGTTTCAGGCCTTAAAACATTTCTAACCATAAGCATTAGGGACGAAAAAATTCTTAAGATAATCAGACATGTACTATGTATGTATAATGCAGTAATTTATATTCCAATCACAGACAGCATAGATAGTAACAAATATTTTTAATAAGCTGTCAAGGTCCATTGTGTAATGCCATTAGGTATGAATGAAATTGTAAATGTAGTTACTTAACCATCTACTTCAATACAGCATAGTAAAACTAAACTAGTTTAAAATCAAGCGGTACTCAAAAATACTTAAATATGATGTAAAGTATAATGATAACAAGTCTAATTAATGTCATTGTAGACTTATTAAACAAAACTATGTGGTAAAATTCTACTAAAGATATAATAAAATTGTTTTATACCTTAGTATATGTCCAGGATTAAGTTGTAGTCGCGAAAGGAATGCGTGAAACATCTTGTCACCATGTAACGGGACAGCTTCTTCATAAATTTCAACATCTCCATTAGACACACCATTACCACCACCACTGCTACTTGTTGTAGCAACTATTTCTGTAAAGTAAGAACCATAAATGAAATAGATATTTAATAACAGTGTAAGATAATATACAATGTAATCTGGAATTTTAGCTGGAATGTCGTAAATGGCGACTAAGGGGAAAAATCTCAAAAGTATTTACTGAATGGTGGGTTATAGGCAAATTTCCAAGTTATCACAATAATAGTTAAGAATGAAATTTTTTTTTTGTGTTCAAGGTTCTGTTCACCTTGAAAGCGATTAAAGGACGTATGCGTACGTATGTCATAATATATGGTTTACCTTAAGCACAAATATAAACTTTTTTTGTGTATTGTGACATTATAGTGCATAAGAATTTGGCTAGAAATCTAATTACTTGTTAGACTTGAATGTATATATGCAATCTTTACCTGCATACAAATAAACATAAAAACATACGCTTCACGACTTGTGTATGCACACTCCCTTAATTTCGAAGGCGTAATAGGTATGGGTCATTCGAAGCCCGCGTATCACTAGATAGACAGCACCCAACCGCCGTATATAGGTACTGACTATCCTGAGGGATAGGCAGGTTTCCTCACGATGTTTTCCCTCACCGTTAGCGACTGTAAATTATGTACGTAAATGAAAAACACATATTTAAATTTCATTCATTGGTACATTGCAGAGTCGGAATTCGAACCTAGGACCTTTCTCATACGAAGTCCGAGGTCTTACCCACTGGGCTACAGCCGCAATTAACATTATTAAACAGTATTCTTGACCCCTTACCATTCTCCTGTTGATATTTATTCAGTAATCTGGTGACATCCTCATCAATCCCAGTGGACTTATCAATAAATTCCTCTTCTACATAAATATACTTTGGTGTGAACTGCAATGGTTTGTTAAGAAGTAGTTCCCGCAGATCTTCTGGTAAGACTTCAGTCTAGAACAAATTAGTGCTTAATATTAATACATCAAATAAGTTTATAGAATCACAATGATAAACTGTTTTTTGTATTTGGAGGGTAAAGATAAAAATACACAAAAATATTAAATAATGACTTCACTAAGACTACGACACTATTATGGTTACCGAGAGTATGTTACGGAGTTTAGTTTAAAATTCTACTCTTAACTTAACATCTAAGATACGCATTCTGCAAAGTATCAATATTATATTACCACTTTACAAGTGTTACGTGGTATTTTGTAAATCATAACTTATAAAAATGTCAATGAGACGACATATATTATGATCACCACATTGTTTATAAAAATATAACTAAAAGTTCTAATAACATAAACACAACAGGATAACTTTGACAAGTATACATATTAAGAGTAAAAATACATACTTCTTTAAGTAGCGCCATCAAATTACTACTAGCTCCAATAGGGGTTTCTGTTGTTACAGGGCCCACATCTTGGGTACTCTCTATTATTGCTTCTGCTTGTGGGGGTTTGATTATGCTTGACACTGTGAATGAGAAGGTAGTTATTTAAAAACAATAATTTTATATGTCTTATACAACCTCAGACAATCATACCGATGCTCATAATATGTTGCACTATATAGTAGTGCATATATTTATTGATACAACTGTAGAGATATAATTAAATAATCAACAATTACTATTTTATACAGTATAGTGACACATACTTTATATGACTCCATTTTGGAGATGGGCACTTAAGCCTGTGACTACTTCACCACAATAAAAAAGAGGGTGTCTATACACAAGTCGTGAAGCACATGTATATGTTATGTTATTTTATATAATAACAATAAAAAGTTCTTCCTATTCCTATGTACTTCAACATATGCAAATAGTTAAAAATAAAAACTGTTTGTTCACTTTGTCAGATGTATGTAGCATGGAGAATAGAAGATCTTCTAAGAGAAGGTTAATGAGTGTTAATGAGGCAAGGGAGGTTTGTCAGGATCATTCCAGCTGGCCTATCTCTGCCTATCCTGTTGGGGACGGTGGATTCAAGGATATAATAGTATCTGCCTATGCTATTGTGTAGTAGAGGTGTGAATGTATGGGTTCTAAAAGAGAGAGTAATATATACCTTCATGATTATGTGGTAATGAGTTAGATTCTTCCATTTGTAAGTTATTCATAGTTTGTTCTACAGCTTCCATTTCTACATTGAGACAAGTAGCCCCATTTGTGTAACTGTAAATATAAATTCAGTAATATAAATTCTATATCTTTTCATTTGTACAAAAGCTGCCAAGTTAGACTTTACCACAAATTATACAGATTTTTTCTTTTAGAAGACATAATTGATAATTGGTATACTTAAAACTGAAGGGAAAATCTAAGAGCTTTGTATTCAAATATACAAAAAAAGTAATTTAAATAATGTTTGAGAAATTTAACTTTACCGTTGTTTTTTGTCAGGTTCGACTTCATCCATAACTGCCTCATCTTCATCCCATTCATCAGCGCCATCGCACCATGACAAACTATTGGATATTTCTGGGGTTGGTTGGGATGCTTTAGGCTCTTCTTTAGTCTGCTGCCTTATACACATCCAACTGTAAGCATAAGATATTATTAGATAAAAATTTTGATTAACACATGTGGGTTACCTGCAGGTTTTACATATTACATTTGTTTATTTTATCATGTTAGCTGCTGTCTATTAAGTGAAATGCAGGCTTTGAATGGCTCATACCAAAGATATTTTGAAAGTTCAGAGAATGGCACACAAGCTTCCTACTACCCCGCCTCAGTAAAAATAGGAGTGTGTATACACAAGTCATAAAGCATATCTGTTAGTTTATTAAGAATATTGTTCTTAAGGTGGGTACTAGAGCATAGAACTGCAAAGTCGTATCTAAAAGATGTTACTGGATTTGATTGAGGTCAGAGTGATTTATTCAGAATGTATCAAGATGGCGATCAATAATTTCTGTCTCTGCTGTTAGAGAAGTGGAGATATGTAGGAATAAAACTATGTTCAACTTTTTTTCTTGACCACTAATCTGTGAAGTTCTTGCACTTATATACTTAGATGATGACACAACACTAACTTCTAAAAAGTTAGCTCAATCTAAGATAATATTGTTTTTGATTAGCTATGTGCTTTTGCAAAAATTTTAATAAAACACACTTTACTTACCAGTCAGATTGACTCCAACAACTAGGATTGATACATGCAAACAAGTATAAGGTACGATGGTAAACATTATCTAAGGGCGCGTAACATTGTAGCACCATTACCAGGTTTAATTTACATGCTTTACAAGTCAGCCCTTCAATTTTAGATGTATGCAAATCCTGTAATAATAGAAAAAAACATGAAAATTTTGTTTTCATAGTTGTTGTTGAGTTACTTTTAGGTTACTTACGGGATATCCTCCGATTTTGTTGCTTGAGTAAGTCAATAATTTTGTGTTTTTATCGTTTACTACTTCACCTTCATATCCTAAATATACTTTTCTTTTTAACTTGTCCATTTTGTACAATTTTATACAAAATTACAATGTTTTGGTTCATGCCATCACACAGCACATCTACCATGTGTTTTTGACATACGATGACAGTTAAATGATATTTAGGACAGTTTCATTGTTAACGGTTTTGTAGTAAACTATAAAAGTTAAAACTTTAAAAAGTTACAACTTTATTATATAAAAACATACGCGATAAGTCCCGTTAGTTATTAATCATGAGTATAAATCGCGAATCTCTTAAAACTATACTGAAAGTTAATATTTGACAATTTTTAAAACTGGAGCTGTATTTAGTATTCTATTATCTGTGACTGGAGTGAGTAGAGTACCCGCCACATACGGTGGCAGTTGGAGGCGTCGCCACAGTCGCGTAATCCAGTGTTGCCAGTAAACACGCCAAAACTAGCACTCACTGTGCCATACGGCTCGATACATTATATTGAGGTTTCATTTGTAACGATCTTTGGTTGCAGAGCTATAAACTCAAATAAAACAAATTAATATATCTAAGTCAAAATATGTTTATTTAAAATAGGCCCTATCACAAGCTCTCTTTGAATGTTATCTTATGATCTAAGTATAACAACAATAAAGATTATTATTTTTATAATTAACAAACATAAAGATTACAAAGAAAGTGAGCAGTGTGCCAGTTTTTCCTTAACAATAATTATGATCCCTATCGCCTAACGTGGTAAACGGTAAAAAGTGGCTTTGTCCAGCTATCCTCAAAATAAAGATTTTTGCTTCTTAGCCACTCTTGCATCTCAGATTTTCGTGACGATATTGTTGGCAAACTTGGAACTAAATTTGTCGTTTCCGCCATTGGGTGTTATTTTGTTGTTGTTTACTGTTTGTGCTTGATTCGATTTAATTCATTATTCGTGGTAAAACCGTTTAAAATGGAGGAGAAAATTATCAGAAGTGCTGCCAGAGAAATCATATCAAAGGTTTACTCATTTAGATTACGAGGTTAGATTAGCGGAGACCCTAGCTTGGAGAAGAACTAACAAGAAACTCCGGAAATCAATTTATTATAATCACCCTTAACAAACATAAAAATTACAAAGAGTGGGCAAAAAACACAACGCTGGTAATACTAAATTTACCTTTCATACAAAATAACACGCAATTGCGGAAACGTCAAATTTAGTTCCAAGTTTGGCTACTGCCACCGTATGTGGCGGGTACTCTACATACAATATAGAGATCCCGCCACATAAGGTGGCAGTTGGAGGCGTCGCCACAGTCGCGTAATTCAGTGTTACCAGTAAACACGCCAAAACTAGCACTCACTGTGCCATACGGCTCGATACATTATAGGTTTCATTTGTAACGGTCTTTGGTTGCAGAGCTATAAACTCAAATAAAACAAATTAATATATCAAAGTCAAAATATGTTTATTAAACTATTTCAAACATGATTAATAATTAACGGGACTTATCCTTCTTATTATATATTACATATATTATGTGTTCCTTCACTCTGTCCGCAATAGACCGTTTAGTGTGTTCGACGTAGGATTTCCCACAGCTGCAATCAATCTTATACACACCCTTATATCTTATATCATGAGTATAAATCGCGAATCTCTTAAAACTATTATTTCAAACATGGCACTGAGCATTGTCTTTACATATTTTTTACCGAGGTTAGATCAGCGGAGACCCTAGCTTGGAGAAGAACTAACAAGAAACTCCGGAAATCAATTTATTATAATCACCGTTAACAAACATAAAAATTACAAAGAGTGGGCAAAAAACACAACGCTGGTAATACTAAATTTACCTTTCATACAAAATAACACGCAATGGCGGTAACGTCAAATTTAGTTCCAAGTTTGGCTACTGCCACCTTATGTGGCGGGATCTCTAAACTGTAAGTAATTAGAGTACCCGCCACATAAGGTGGCAGTTGGAGGCGTCGCCACAGTCGCGTAATCCAGTGTTGCCAGTAAACACGCCAAAACTAGCACTCACTGTGCCATACGGCTCGATACATTATATTGAGGTTTCATTTGTAACGATCTTTGGTTGCAGAGCTATAAACTCAAATAAAACAAATTAATATACCAAAGTCAAAAGTCAAAATATTTTTATTCAAAATAGGCCCTATCATAAGCTCTCTTTGAAAGTTATTTTATGATCTAAGTACAAATTAAAAAAACTATATATTGACAAAAGGAATATATATGAGTGAAGTGGAAGGGCGGTTACGTAGGGGCCGGCCTAATAAGACATATATGTAACAGTCAGATAGACGCTATATTGAAAAAAGGTGACGTTAGGAGTACCTATAACCGCCGAGAGTGTATTAGAGAATGAATGAATGTCAATGAAGCGAAAGTGGTCTGTCAGGATCGGGACAAATGGGGATCCGTGATCTCTGCCTACCCCTCTACAGGGAATCAGGCGTGATGTGTATGTATGTATGTAAAAAAACTATTTCAAACATGGCACTGAGCATTGTCTTTACATATTTTTACCGAGGTTAGTTCACCAACTATTTCGGCTGCTCAAGATGCCACGTCATGAAGACCACGACCGCTCTGATAAGAGCGTAACGATTGAGAAGAAGAAGTTCAGCGGAGACCCTTGGAGAAGAACTAACAAGAAACTCCAGAAATCAATTTATTATAATCACCCTTAACAAACATAAAAATTACAAAGAGTGGGCAAAAAACACAACGCTGGTAATACTAAATTTACCTTTCATACAAAATAACACGCAATGGCGGAAACGTCAAATTTAGTTCCAAGTTTGGCTACTGCCACCTTATGTGGCGGGTACTCTAAATACAAAGCTAGAGATCCCGCCACATAAGGTGGCAGTTGGAGGCGTCGCCACAGTCGCGTAATTCAGTGTTACCAGTAAACACGCCAAAACTAGCACTCACTGTGCCATACGGCTCGATACATTATAGGTTTCATTTGTAACGGTCTTTGGTTGCAGAGCTATAAACTCAAATAAAACAAATTAATATATCAAAGTCAAAATATGTTTATTAAACTATTTCAAACATGATTAATAATTAACGGGACTTATCCTTCTTATTATATATTACATATATTATGTGTTCCTTCACTCTGTCCGCAATAGACCGTTTAGTGTGTTCGACGTAGGATTTCCCACAGCTGCAATCAATCTTATACACACCCTTATATCTTATATCATGAGTATAAATCGCGAATCTCTTAAAACTATTATTTCAAACATGGCACTGAGCATTGTCTTTACATATTTTTTACCGAGGTTAGATCAGCGGAGACCCTAGCTTGGAGAAGAACTAACAAGAAACTCCGGAAATCAATTTATTATAATCACCCTTAACAAACATAAAAATTACAAAGAGTGGGCAAAAAACACAACGCTGGTAATACTAAATTTACCTTTCATACAAAATAACACGCAATGGCGGAAACGTCAAATTTAGTTCCAAGTTTGGCTACTGCCACCTTATGTGGCGGGATCTCTAAGCGTGTGGCATAGAGATCCCGCCACATAAGGTGGCAGTTGGAGGCGTCGCCACAGTCGCGTAATTCAGTGTTACCAGTAAACACGCCAAAACTAGCACTCACTGTGCCATACGGCTCGATACATTATAGGTTTCATTTGTAACGGTCTTTGGTTGCAGAGCTATAAACTCAAATAAAACAAATTAATATATCAAAGTCAAAATATGTTTATTAAACTATTTCAAACATGATTAATAATTAACGGGACTTATCCTTCTTATTATATATTACATATATTATGTGTTCCTTCACTCTGTCCGCAATAGACCGTTTAGTGTGTTCGACGTAGGATTTCCCACAGCTGCAATCAATCTTATACACACCCTTATATCTTATATCATGAGTATAAATCGCGATTCTCTTAAAACTATTATTTCAAACATGGCACTGAGCATTGTCTTTACATATTTTTTACCGAGGTTAGATCAGCGGAGACCCTAGCTTGGAGAAGAACTAACAAGAAACTCCGGAAATCAATTTATTATAATCACCCTTAACAAACATAAAAATTACAAAGAGTGGGCAAAAAACACAACGCTGGTAATACTAAATTTACCTTTCATACAAAATAACACGCAATGGCGGTAACGTCAAATTTAGTTCCAAGTTTGGCTACTGCCACCTTATGTGGCGGGATCTCTACCGTCGGTGTTGTATTTATTTCGACAATGGTGATTTTCAGGAGACACGAAACACAAATTGATTTAATTTTATGATTACATTGTTCATTAAATAATAAGGCCCTTTCAAAATACTCATGAACATTTCATAATTCGCGAGTTTGCCACATGTAAATAAACGTTACAAATAACTAAGACAGGATATTATTTTAAGAATACATAATTGATACGAGAGCGACGATGCACTTCACGACCATTATCTTTTTCAGGGAAGTCAGAGTCATACTGATGCTCACAAACTCTGGATCACTACCTAATCCAACAAAATGAGCAGGTTGCAAAAAAAGCAAATGTTTTCACAACTATTTACTATCGCGGGGTAGCCAGAGGGTCGTGCATCCATCTCCGCAATTCAGAAGCAGTAATTTTAAGCCAGGCTCGATAGCTTTCAGCCTCCAGAGCAGGCCGGGTTTCGACGGGGTTTTAGCACCATAGACCACATCCACACGTTGAGGCAAGTTATACAGAAAACTAACGAGTATAACCAGCCACTCTGCCTCGCGTTTGTGGACTATGAGAAAGCCTTTGACTCGGTCGAGACCTGGGCAGTCATGGAATCCTTGCAGCGATCTCAGGTCGACTGGCGATACGTGAGTGTGCTGAGACATATCTATGATTCCGCCATGATGACCGTTCAACTCCAAAGCCACGGCACGAAACCTATCCAGTTGCAGAGAGGTGTCAGACAGGGGGATGTTATGTCCCCGAAACTGTTCTCGAGTGCACTGGAAGATGTTTTCAAAACGTTGGATTGGGTTGAACGGGGAATAAATATAAATGGGGAATACATCTCGCACCTCCGCTTTGCTGACGATATCGTCCTGATGACAGAGTCGCTGCAGGATCTGGAGGAAATGCTGTCCGAACTAAATGCTGCTTCTCGACGCATCGGACTCGGGATGAATTTAGAAAAAACCAAAATCATGTATAATGATTTGGTGGTCCCGAGACCGGTTGCCCTTGGGGGCACTCCCGTTGAAGTTGTTTCCCAATACACCTATTTAGGCCAAATTATACAGCTTGGCAGAAACAACTTCGAGAGGGAGGCGGACAGAAGAGTGCGGCTGGGATGGGCAGCATTTGGAAGGCTAAGGCATGTTCTCACGTCGTCTTTACCACAATGCCTGAAAACTAAGGTTTTCAACCAGTGTGTGCTCCCCGTTATGACGTACGGATCTGAGACGTGGACACTCACTGCGGGACTAGCCCACAAATTCAAGGTCGCTCAGCGTGCTATGGAGCGGAAGATGCTCGGGGTTTCTCTGGTAGATCGCATCAGAAATGAGGTGATACGCCAGAGAACTAAAGTTACCGACATTGTGAAAAGAGTTAGCACGCTGAAGTGGAGTTGGGCTGGTCACGTATGCAGAAGGACTGATGGTCGCTGGAGCAAAAAAGTCCTAGAGTGGAGACCGCGTCTCAGTAAACGTAGTGTGGGGCGCCCCCCGGCAAGGTGGGAAGACGACCTGCGCAGGTTGGCCGGCATCGAATGGATGCGAACGGCCACTGACAGGGAGAAGTGGCGTCATTTGGGGGAGGCCTATGTCCAACAGTGGATTGATACAGGCTGATGATGATGATGATGAATTTTAAGACCAACTCGAACCCACATGATAATCAAAACCCATGTCCATTCACACGCACTAATTATTATTAAATGTGTCGGTTTTTTCAAGATGTTTTCCCTCATAGTCTTCTTAAATTTAAAATTTTATGTTATATTAAGTTATTAAATGTGCAGTAACAACTTATTAATATGGTTTCTAATATTTTGATGACATCATTTAATAATATTTTGAAATTATATTGCATAAGGCTGTTTTTCAATTCATACTCGTAGTATTATGTACAATGAAAGATATCGCAGAAAAACCGATGTGTCACTGGCCCACTCATTATAATTTTGCGAAACCATCCACATATTAAAAACTTGTGTCTATTAGGTGTGATTTTAGGAAGTCGTGTATCAACTTTTAAATTTTTTGAGCTGCGTAAATACATGACGAAAGAGTTAGTTATTTGAAATAGGTTAATACGTTTCCTTTTTCGTGCATGTTTCGTATCATGCTCGTATAATGTAAACGGTGAGATTAGAGAAGATGAATATCTTCGAAAGCCATTATATTAAGATATTCGTTCCCGTTATGACAAAGGTAGGTAGGTACGTTATTAGTCAGTACAGTCAGG
This sequence comes from Leucoptera coffeella, assembly GCA_030578115.1. Lineage (NCBI taxonomy): Eukaryota > Metazoa > Arthropoda > Insecta > Lepidoptera > Lyonetiidae > Leucoptera > Leucoptera coffeella. Next base: position 13,952 of record JAMBLF010000342.1, read on the forward strand.
ATAAGTGTCATTCAATATCTTAGCATTCATCATGCTTAAACATTTTTGTTGTTGTAATAACTTACATTTAGTGTCATCGGAATTCCGTACGTACGTATCGCACAACCAATGTACAGTAAATACGCAATTCATATTTTCCGCAAGAGGAACATACTATATTGATATTGTACAAAATTATAATAGATGAGTTTATTAAAATTATAGTGTTTAGTTATTAATTTGTTAAGTAAATTTAGTTACACTACTGTATAGTATTATATTATCTGTGGTTACACTAAGGTTAACTTCGTTCGCTCATTGGCTCTCGTATTGCAAAAGTGGGCTTTTGATAGTCAAAAATAAAAGAAAATGGAATAGTGGTCACTTTTATTTTAATATACATATAAAACACGCCCATCTCCCTGTAAAGATCACGGATCCCCATCTATATACTATGTGTACATAGACATACCTCTTCACACAATCGGCGGTTAAATTAATACATTGTCATTATTTACGAAATAATGAACTTTCCTCCAGCTTTCTAATACTTACCAATTTTTATAATAGGCTATTCTTAAGACCATTTCAGTAGGTGATTTTAAGTAATTGTAAAAAAACATTAGAACGAATTAAGGCAGTATCAATGACAAATGTTGAAATTTATTAGCATTTCGAAAGTGGGACTTTGACCTCAAAACTTTTAGGGATTTATTTCAAAAGCTGCATTTATTTATTGTCATATAAGGATCGGTCATTGGCCAAGGATCGCCAAGTTTATTGCCAAATGTGCGTGGGATTTATGCAAAATCACAATAACATGGGATTTCTTTTTGCCTTAGAATTGTGAGAGATTGCAACGTGAAAGGTGGCTCTTTTGGTTAAACGAACGAACTTTTGTTTACGTAGTTGCGAACGCAGATGAAAAGAATATGGATTACCACAAATCAGTGTTTATCCTGATTGTTGTTGTAAGTTTATTTACGATTATCAATCAATTGTTTACGATTATTACTGACTTATTGTGATCCTTGGAAATTAGAATGTTAATCGTTTATATATTTTTTTTTATTGTAATCTTGGGTCTTATAATAATGAATCAGGTAAACAATGAACTAATATGACATGTATGTAAATTTTAAGTAAAAATTGAATTTTTTTCGATGACTCTGACTGACGAATTCTTTGTTTTCTATTTTTTACCCTGGATTTAGGTTTTTTTATCATATCCATCGCACACCCATTATAATATGATATCGTGAGTTGTTTTTCGTAATGAAGCTGGGATTACCGATTACATTATTTAATAAATATTTAAAAAGTTTAATACACCTTTTCGATAGAGGTCAGGATGTACATTGACTCAAATTACTTAATATTCGCTCTATATTATGTGTAAATTCTCGCGAACTTTGATGACACACTGACCTGATTTAATTTATTCGATGTGTAAGTATAGTATTTTGCACAAAACATTGGAATCGTAATACCGTGAGAGTATGTTGCTTTGTTTCGCCACGTTAACTTAAATGTGATTAGGTTGTATGTAATTAATTATATGGCTAATACATAATGCCTTTAGTCTGTGTTAGTTTCAAACGTACACATAATCTTTGCGAAGTAGTTGCTCCGTCACACCATGTTGTAAAAGGCGACAAAGGGACCAGGGTCTTAAGCAAAAAGGGGTGATATAATAATTGTGAAGTAAATAGCCATTTCAAAAGGTCTGATTTGACAGTTGCAAGAGAGAATTAATGATATTACTCGTACATAAATTACGCCCTATCCCTGTCGTATATTACCTACGTGACTATATTGCTTGTGTACCTACTGTTTCTCTTATTACATTTTTATTAGGTATATAGCAAATATCTTATTTGTATATACTTATTATGAATATATTCAAAATAAGATTATTTTATAAAAACATTTATATAATAATATAAGTATCTTTTTATATTATAATCATTAATTTTTAAGTGAATTACTTATATCGATGCTTTTCAGTTATCGAATTAAATAGTATTGATTTGGATGGTTTTTTTTGCCCTTTCCCAATATAATGCGTCTAATTTTATGCGTTGTGTTTTTCCGAGTATTGTATCTATTAGAATTTTAATATTTCATTAGGATGAAATAATTATATGGTTCGTAAACTGTCAAATCAGGCCGATTACAATGGTTTAATTATAAATGTTTTAATTTAATAACGATGTAGCTTCTATTTAATGGTTGTTTTTTTAACTCATTATTTTAAGCCGTGTACCACGAAGGTTAAGTCGGCCAATAAAAACCAACAATAATTTAAATTTTCAGATAAACTCTTTCTTCCTGAACCCGTCCAGCACGGTCACAGTGAGTTCCTCCTTATGTCCTACGAACAAAATAGCCCCAAACAGAAGGGTACAAACAGAGTCCCGTCCTAGGACTTTCGGGTACATTTTCGATCTTTTCGGCCCTGACAACCCCTCAGGGACAGGGGGTGGATCTGACCCGGAAGAGGAAAATGACGACGACTGCGGAGATATAGAAGATTATGATGAACATGATCTTAGTTCTTGTAAGTTACATATCACTACATAAAATAAAACAATGTCGCTTTCTCTGTCCCTATGTCCCTTTGTATGCTTAAATCTTTGAAACTACGCAACGGATTTTGATGCGGTTTTTTTTAATAGATAGAATGATTCAAGAGGAAGGTTTGTATGTATAATAACATCAATTAAATAGTGGAGTAGGCTATATATTTTATACCCGTGCGAAGTATAATATATATATATATATATATATATATATATATATATATATATATATATATATATATATATATATATATATATATATATATATATATATATATATATATATATATATATCTCAACAGAAGATTAGGCAGAGCTCAAGGGGGATATTAGTGTCGATCCTGACAAATCCCTTTCGGCGCACTGTCCTTGGGTCGGTTTTTACATGGCAGTATAAAGTAATATTCTGTTCAACTCTACTCTTCTGTTGGAAAAACGGCATGTTTATCTATCATGGAAGATTAATTTTAATAACGCCTTACTAGTTCAAGGACCAATGGAATTATGGCAATTGTGGAAATGGCAACCTGTCACCATCATTGACATATTGCTATTGCCATAATAATCCTAAAAAGATATTATTTTTGGTTCTCAAGGTCTGGTTCTGGGTTTTGTATAGTACGTAAAATCATAAAGAACGTGAGTACCAGTATAAGCTTGTTTATGCTACAGGACAATGCATCGTTCAATATTATCCAGAATAGGGAAATCCTAATCCACTTGGTTAACCTTCGCTTAATAACTCCATTTCCGCAATCAACTGACAGATATAGATGTACCATTTTGCAGGTACATTCATTACTAGTCATATTCATGTCGGGATAAACAGAGACCCGACGTTTCAGCTACGTTGCAGCAGCCATGGTCACGGGCAGACTAGTGACAGACTAGTGAGTCTGCCCGTGACCATGGCTGCTGCAACGTAGCCAAAACGTCGGGTTAATAAAGGCAACTTTATTATATAAAAACATACGCGATAAGTCCCGTTAGTTATTAATCATGAGTGATTCTATGGTCGTCGCAAATCCAAATCTTAACTAGGTAGATAGTCAGTACTCTTTGTGACAGGTGGTAAGCTAGCACTACTGTATTACCGGAGTCGGAGTCGTATTTCGCTAATATATATTTATTACATATTACTAACGTTAAATACGAAATATTCTTTAATGTACTTAAAAACTGCTCCTGTACGACCATTCTCTTTCTTTCAGTAAACCGACCTCAAAACTCACCAACGAGACGCGGCGAAAACCAACAAAACAGGTTCTTCTTCAACCTCTTTGGAGCAAATCGACCTCCTAATCCTTACCCTGTACAACCACCGAACTATCCCCCACCCTACCCTATAAGACCACAGTATACGCCTACTGACAGACCGATTAGGCCCACAAGACCGATACCGCCGCAGTATCCCCCCACGAGACCGCCGTACTGGTCGGGCGGTCTCTTTGGTAACAACCACTATAGGCCGCCTGTTCAACATGATCCTTCAGGTATGTTTATTATCTAATATATGTACATTTAGATTAGAATATGTGACTTATAAAATGCTTCTCAAAGTCTGCATATGTTGGTTATAGAATACGTTAGGTAAAACAGCTTATCAATGACAGTGAGTTAGATGAACGTATTGAAAATGGTGTCAAGTATCATAGTATTTGAAACCGCTTAGTGCGTATCTGAAGGTGTATAGATGTTAATCAAGGAATCGATTCAAAAGGAGTCTGTAATCTCTGCCTACCCTGCTGTAGCGAATTTGACGTGGTGTGTATGTATGTCCGTAAATCCCGGGCGGGGTTAAGAGAACTCCGGACACACAATCACTTTTGACTTTCAATTATCAAATTGAGTAATGAACATTACAGATAGTTCGCCCATCGCCCAGTAGATTCAATTGACCTTTAGTCGTCTCCTACGATATGCTGCAGTAATTGCAAAAGTAGTCATTCCTAGTTTTTAAGTTGTCTTTATGCTATGTATGATATTTGGATTTCCATCTGGAATTATGTACCTAATCGCAAAGTGGTTTTAACCTAATCAAATATTTAGAGTCGAAAAGTCAATTGTTTTATCATTGTTCACTGCCTATTCTTTCGGTTCCATTTATAAACTTTGCGTAGGGGTAAACAGGTCATTTCTCGTAGGCTTATCATTTAGGTTAGTCGACAGTATCAAGGTTACTACACAAATTACGTACAATGATAACATTGAGTGTCGTCTGTGATACTGGCAGACGAGCACAGAGTTTGTAATTTACAGTTATCCTGTTCAGAAATTTGCAGTTATACAAAAAGAGTACGTTTTGGTATATACATAATTGTAATAGATAATGCATTTTCAAAATCTTTGGTGGTTTTACGTTTAAGAAATTGTTCCTATATGCCAAAATTAATCGAGAAGTTACGATACCGTAAACTGTTTAGCCTTTGTAGGATTAGGATTGTAGCGACAGTAATTTCTGACATTTTACACCTCCGCCACAGATAATATAAATTATTACGAGTTTAATGCCAAGCCTCTATCAGGGATAGTAAATAAGATGTTCCTTATACGTATACTCATATTCAGATTTATATGTATGTATGTATGTTGAATTCTAAGAATACACTTACAAATGTTTGCAACGAACGGGAAATACAGATCAAAATGCAATTTATGCACCAATTACCTTTACCACATAGCTTCTATCTAAAGAGGAGTGGAACCTCCATTTTTTCGCCCCTAAAGACCATTTTCGCTTCGTTGACATCCATACACCGTTCCACAGCATCAGTTTATTATTAATGTCACAGGAAATACTGCTGTAATATATATAATTTTCGGCCAACAGATACCGTGAAACCCGTTCACGATGGGAATCAAGAGATAACGGTGAACTACACGCCGTCAGTGGTCGGTGCCCCTGTGAACCACGTGGTAGGAGCACCGGTCAGGCCTCATAGGAGACCTCACATGCATCATCATCACCATGTCCACAGCATTCGAATACCCCACAAGAAGAAAAAAGTTTCGCGAGTCATCAATCATTTTTTGAAACCCTTGGTCCACCTGTTTTAGAAATAAATGAATGTGATAAGTGTTTTGTTTTTTATTTGCTTGTTATTTTGAAATGGAGAAAGGATGAAACTTTACTGCATACTTTTCTGGATGTGGCAAATGGGAACAAATGATAACAATTCGGACACACAATAGGGACTAAGACTAAAGAATATCGGATATTAAAATAAAACGGTGCTGTAAGAGCTTTCCTTATGTCAGTTTAACACTATCACTTGACTGCATACATGGTTTCATTCCGAGCACAAGAACTAAAAATAGATAATTGCTTAAAAAAGAGCCTATATTATTATTATCAATTCCTCAAAAGATGAACCAGAATAAGATAATAGGGCACATCAGTTTGTTGACATTTTCTTACTCATTCTAAGTCAAACTTTAGAAATTTCAAGTGTTATGTTATAGAATCTAAAAGTAACATTAGATATAACTATAAATATTAACAGAGTCGAAGAACAAATTCAAATGTAAGAGCAAACATCTTCGTAATTGCATCGCATTCGCTAATCAATTTATGGCCTCAATGTACCCACCTTTTGTCAACCATCGTGACAATCGGTGTTTCATGACACCGTTTATATGCGCTGGCCTTTCCCTAGAACCTAACCTGCCCCTAGACAAATGGCGAGCGTGGAGATTCGAAATTTTAGTCCAATACAAAGTCACTTTTAGTTTGATTGAGCAGCTGGTTAAAGTATAAAAAAATATTTGAATTATGTATGCTCTAAGACTTTTAGAGGCTCCCTTTTTTATTCTGGTGTACCCAGCTTAGCAGACTTGATCTCAGAAATTTCGAAGGCCAAACGGCAAGAATAGCCAGGTTTTCTCACGATGTTTTTCCTTACTGTTAGTGACTGTAAATAAATTAAAAAAACCTTATTTTGAAATTTTTCAGTTTTCTTTATTTGTATTGTTAGAGCCGGGCTTTGAATCTAGGAACTCTAATAAGAAGCTTAATAATATTACTTCAAGTTGTTTCTATTCTACACGCTCATAGCCTATACGCTTACGCATAGGCAGCATAGGTGAAGGGCCAAAGATCCTACAACAATATTTTCTGCGTGTCCAAAATTCAGTAGCGCCTAATTGATCCCACATTTAGATTTTCGCACAGTTACGTTTACAACTGCGTCGTGTTAATTGCTGTAACCAAAATGAACTTATTCCGACCTTCACTTTATGGGAACAATGATTGTTTGACCTTTAAAGTTGAACAATTGAACTATAGTCGCGGTCGGGAGGTCTCGTGGATGATATGATAGATAGAGCTGAATGGCGTATCCCGCAGAAGTAGGTACGCTTACAGTATGCAAGAGTTTAATTATTTTAATGAGTAGCGCGTGACAGTCGCGTCGGGCTATTAAAACACTATCCGTCTGGATGCGAAGTTGTTTTCTTTCATTTGGATCTTCAATTATTTTGATGGCAACGTGAGCTGATGTCACCGTGTGCTAAATGAGTTTTTCGGTTCACAGTTTTAACGAATATGGAAGAGTGCGCTAGTGCGTTCTGTTTCTTTTGTATTGTGAATTTTTTTCGGTTTGATTTAAATTAAAATTTGCGTGAAAATGCCTCGGTTGTGGATTTTTTGTCTTTGTTTTGCATTCACGGGTTATTGCGGTAAGTCATCCATTATTATTTAAAAACATATCTGATAAGTATATAAAAATATTTATGAACTATATGTAATATTATTAAAATTTATTCGTTAATTGCGCTTTTAAGAGAAATTATTAAACATCATTACAATATTAAAACTACATATATGTATACCGAAAATCATTTAGTACATTTTGCTTTGTTCAACTCTTTTCTGATTTGAGATGCAACTGTGTATAATATGCATAACACAATACACTCATTTCTTTTTACAGGGGTAGATAGAGATCATGAAACCCCATTTACTTGTCTTGGCAATTAGTTTCGTTTTATTACCGATCAAGCGCTACATCATGAAACCCAAATGAAACCTAAATTAATTAATTAGTTTCGTTTTTTTACCGATCATACACTATATACATACTGCCGTTAATTAGTACTTTCAATGGTTAGAATATTAGTTCATTCATAAATGTATGATATATAAAAATTATAAAAGAAGCATATTTCTCTATATAAGAAGACTTAAAACATGAGATACATTGAAAAGTCAATTATGGCATTCAGGCGTAAAACTGCGCATTGCGTGACAAGTGAGCATCCCAAATTGATAAATAGTTCGAGTCTGCAAATTATTTCAGGTCTTTCATGGTAGTCAGGCCATAACTATGATTTAAAAATAAGCTACCAGAATATGCGTAACCGCTAAAAGAACTACTTTCTCAGAGATACAAAACTCTCAAAAACAAAACGAACTTTTAACCCTAACCCTGTGCAGTGAGAGGTTCGCATGTCTATCTACGTTTCATTACAGTCAACAAATGTCAGTTTCCAATAAAAATATTATATTAAAATAAATGAAGAATGCAAAAATATTTTTACACTGAACAATCACCATAATTTTAAACTAATTTATGCAATAAAACCAATTCCCAAAATTCATAACCGTCAGTTTTCTACGATTGTGACGATATTTCCTCCAAAAGCATATAACAACATATAAATCCTATTATAGCATTAGTTTGAAATATACGGTTAGTGAGTTAATGATAACAGTTACCCGATAAACTCATTTAGGATTTGGTCATTCACCAGTAGTTTCTGGGAATCCCACTGTACAAGATAAATTTAACTATTATTCAAATTAAGGTTAAATATTGATAGCGCTTTCGACAATATTTTACGTTTTCGAGTTAGGCATGAAAGCGTACTTTATTGAGTGAAGTGTATTATTTCAAGCCATATTCGTTCATGTTATTGCAGAAAAATGCTTTTTATGTCCAAAACACCCAAAGTAATATTATTATTTCTTTAAAATTTAAATGTAAATTTAAATTATTTCTTAATTTATGAATATTGATAACTGCTCTATGCTGCTAATTATTTTTAAGCTTTTACTGCTAAAACAAATGAAATTATCCTTATCCATTATGTTTCGAAAATATAAATAAAAAAACCAATAGCGTATATCATATATCTTAATCTTTTTAGTACCGTTCATTCAGAGAATAGAAAAGAGTTTTGAGTACTTACTTTTTATTGCCTACATTATAATTTGTCATAAAAGGAAGAGTACTTTCACTTAGGTACTAACAAAAGATACTTAATGGCTCATGTTTCGTGTTCGCGTTACTTACGACTGCTAACTCTATGGTGGTTGATAGAAACTAATTTTACTTACTTTCAAGTTACTTGGAACGTTATTGGGAAGTTTCTTGGTACGGTTACCAACGGTATACGAGTAGCCAGCAACTCGAAGTCTTTCTGAAGGTTTGGCATTTAGAATCTCCTACAATATTTGGTGCTCATTATGATATGTATTGTGATAATCATTATGTTTTCTTTCAAAGAAATTAAAATCATTTGTGTTACAAGGTACGTCTGTCAGATTTATCTAGATAGTGTCTTTATGCCTAGGCAATAAATCCGAATCTTTTTATTTACTTTTAGTACACAAACATATTACAGTAAATGCTAAACACATAATAAAAATGTAAAGATAACGAGACTGCAATCCTAAACAGTGTACACATAAAGATCAATGTTTATTTACTCGATGCATAAAAGTACGTAAGCAATACTAAATATTTAATTATGACAAAAGTACAATCTGTCAAGTAATAGTATTATAAAAACAAAGAAATTAAGTTGGTTCAAGTTAAGCAGGTAGTTTTAGGTTATACAGTTTTCAATGGTTACGTAGGGGCCGGCCTATTAAGACATATGCCAGTCATATAGACGCCATATTGAAAAAGGGTGACGTTAGAAGTATCCATAACCGCCGAATTATGAGAGCCAATGAAGCCAAAGTGGTTTGTCAGGATCGGGGCAAATGGTGATCCGTGATCTCTCCGTAGCTCTCTACAGGGAATCGGGCGTGCTGTGTATGTATGTAGTATTCAACGACAAAATGAATAACCTAACTACGTTCAGTCACAAAGTTCTTAGAGCACTATAATCCAGACCAGTACGTTTCTAAATTACGAATGACTCACGTACCTACATCAATAGGTTACCTCGTTACAGAGTTCCTTTATGTGTTTACTGGGTATTGTCAACCCACTGCTTCGTTCATTAAATTACAACTACGTGGACCGGTATTAATAAATAGGTAAAGAGAATTATAGAACTATTAGGTACATGCATATACATTCACGTCCTTGAATCCCTATTGGTCTGGTCGGAAACTCAATCCTATATAATCCTGGTCATTTTTAGAATGTTTTGGAATTGCAACGACATTGATTTGGAACATTGTTGATAGGTTGCGAGCCTATCGCTTAATAGATTTTATTGACACCTAGTCCTTTACTACGAGATGGTAGTAAGAAACGCAGCTACTTAGTAGTTAGTTCTATCTAAGTCACAGACTAGCATGGCAAGACTAGTACGCGTACGTACCCGAATAATTTGTTGAAGTTTCGTAAAAGTTGTCTTTGTACAGTCAGCACCAAAAGTCGATGAACAGAATCAACATAACAAAACACCTGTTCACAATAAAATGCCATAAGTTATAGTCGCAACTAGGAAACAAAATAGCCTGGTATTGTAGTACCACAGGTATTGTATGGTGTACAGGCTATTTTGTTTCCTAGTTGCGACTATAACTTATGGCATTTTATTGTGAACAGGTGTTTTGTTAAGTTGATTCTGTTCATCGACTTTTGGTGTTGACTGTACTAGATAGAAATACATTATGTCCGAGGTTTTCGGAAGAGTATACAGGATAACGGAACATAAAACTCCTCTGGTCTCGTGCTCATGCAGTCTCGTGGTTGTACTACTAAAATGATAATTGATCGCCAATATCTTATTCTATAATAAACAAAATCATATCAGTTCATATAAATTAAAATAGACAGGTATTCACAAATAAACCGTATGTTACTAATACTGGCAATGACTTTTAAGAAAGTGGGTGTCATTGTATAGGACGATATTGAATACAAAGGCAAAATATTTGGATAATAAGCGTTCAGAATGTCTCTTACATCTATGACTCTATAGTTGTTTCAAACGGATTTGAAAACCTTAGCTCAAAGTAATACGATTAGCTTGGTTGTTTAATATATAGCTTTCAAACACATATTCTATCGATAAACCTTTTAATATATTTCAAGATAATCATACTTATTATGCACATACATACACATCACGACTGTTTGCACGAGTAGACAGAGATTTTCGCTTCTTGAATACATTAATATATCTCTTCATTCACACAAAAGTTTAATCAATCGTCAAAATAACTATTTTTATATTATTATCTACGAGATGACAAACGCTTTCACGGCATTACCTCTTACGGGTACGAGTTTTCTCGAACAATGACTCCCAAGGACTGAGCTACGCCGAATTATGATTGAGCTACACCGATTTGTATAAGTAGTGGTATCATATAAGTAGTGTAATGAGCTTTTATCCTGTCCTAATGCGACACAATGACTAGCGACCCGCTCCGGCTTCGCACTTCTGGCTATTTAATGGATGTTATTATACACATAAACCTTCCTCTTGAATCACTCTATCTATTAAAAAAAACCGCATCAAAATCCGTTGCGTTTCAAAGATTTAAGCATACAAAGGGACATAGGAACAGAGAAAGCGACTTTGTTTTATACTATGTAGTGGTATCATAAATTCAAATTTATATATTAATTTAATTTCAGCATCCATAGCAGTAGAAAAAGAGCCAAATCCCTATTTGGATGTGATCAATTCAAAACCTTGGAAAAGTGAGCAGCGTTACGTAGAAGTGCGCCCGGGGGCATTTTTGTTCTACTGGTTTTACTATGCCGATGGAGTGGTGCAAAATGCGAATAAAAAGCCCCTTTTAATCTGGATCCAGGGAGGTCCCGGACTCGCTGCGAGCGGGGTGGCAAATTTCGCAGAAATAGGCCCTGTGACTATGGACATGAAGCCTAGGAATCATACGTGGGTAAGTGGCTAAAAGAAGGGTTAATAAGGTGTTGATTTGAGTATTAAATAGTCTTATAAATTCAGTCCTCTGATAATCTATGACATAACAAGAATACAACACCGTATACTTTAAGTTCATTCTATTTCTAGTCTAAGAATAAAATAATGCTAACTAGCTACCGTTCGTTCCGTATGAGGTGACTGGGACTAGAGGTAGAACTTATTGGGCGATGGGATAATTCGACGTAGCTCAGTTGTTTGGGGCTTGGCTCTGTATCAGTGGGTACAGGGTTCAAATCCCGCTTGAGCATGTACCAATGGAAATGAATTTTAATGAATTTCTATGTACATTTTCGTAATAAAAACACATTTACGAAATACATCGAATTATACGGTGAGGGAAAACATCGTGAGGAAACCTACCTGTGATAATAGTTAGTGCTTGTAAATGGCGACATGGCTGACCACCTGTCACATTGAGTACTGACTATCTGGTTAACACGTGGGTTCGAGGTGTCCATAGAATTACTACCTTCGCAATTGCGGAGATGGACACCTGAACCTCTGACTACCCCGCAAGGGTTAATGGTCGTGAATGCGTTTGTTGTTTTTGGGCTAGCAAGCTGTTATAAATTTTCCACATAAACGTTAATGCAATCGCAATATGAAAGCCAAAGGTGACCATGGAAATTGTTTATTTAGGTTTTGTCCACCCCGAACTGGATTAAAAGACGTTAATATATAATATGAATGAAAGTTTGAGTGAAGAGGACATGACTAATTCAGTTGCATGTTGAATAACGAAACAAACGCGCTTCAAATGTTTTTACTTATACGAAATTGTTTTGAGGATAAAACACTCATCAATAGCTTCTCAGTGTCTGACTGCTATCTGAATATTAAGTCTAAGGTATAAAAAAAGACTTTATTTAGATCAGCAGTCTCTTTGTTGTTAATCTCTTGAGTCATCCTGCACATTCATTCGAACATTTATTTTAAAAAAGAGCATTTCATGTTAGGGTTAAGTTTTTTTATCCAATTTGTTTGAATTTAATATGTTTATTTATTTGTAATGTACATTCTTCGGTAATAACCATTTGTATTGTATTGTTATTGGTTCATTTTTTCATGTTATTGGTTTATTCAGATTTGTAATGTACATTCTTCGGTAATAACCATTTGTATTGTATTGTTATTGGTTCAAGTTATGTCGTGATAGATCTTTCAATCAGTTCTGATTTAAATAGTCATGCGATTAGTTTCTTAAATACCATAATGGTCGTTTCCTATCCCTACTTATATAGAGTAATAATAATAATAATCCTACTTAATATGCAATTACATACAATTTGTTTCGATGAAGTCAGTCGTTTCCATTTGACGAATAATCGTGTTTTGTGGCATACTCGCGGGGAGCCCTATATATACAGCAGTAGACTGCAAAAGGCTTATCGACTTGATTACATATATATCAACATTCACGTTTATCATACCTTTTGAGAGAAACAGAACCCCGGAGATACAATCCTTTCGTCAATTATTTTATCATTCATTTTGGGGTTGTAGCATGGCATTAAGGTGGAAGAACAGCTTTTCCTTCATTTAACAATTTTAACATTACACTTTTTTACCTTCCACGCCCGGGACCTTTATATTGACTTGATTAAAACATAATAATGCGCCTCAGGCGGCGGATTGGCGTTGTGGGCTTTGGCCTGCAACATATGCTGAGCCTGGGCTCTTTCACAGTGACAGTGCAGTATCGTGTCTTGTTAATCGTAATAAATGTAATTATAAATGTTTTTGTACCTGTGCTGTTTTTATGAATACATTTTTTTTCTTTTCTATTCTAATAATTATGTTTTAAGGTCAATGGCAGGAATCTTCTGCTGATCGATCACCCGGTGGGCACAGGGTTCAGTTACGCAACCAACTCGTCCCTGTACGTGAACACGGATAGAGAGGCTGGTAAGACGTTTATTTGACAGTTCTTCTTTATTCATCTGATCTCTCTAGCTTCAGCTTGGCTCTTAATGAAGAGGAAAAACTCAAAGGGATTAGAAATTTATATGTTCATATTATTTTGCCAAAAACTCGTTCACAACCACCAACCCTTGCGGGGAATTCAGGAATTCAGATTTCTAGCTCCGCAATTGCGAAGGTAGTAATTCTATGGGCACCTCGAACCCACGTGTTGACGATAGTCAGTACTCAATGTATTATAAGAATAAGAATTATAAGAATTAACTATTGCCCGTTCGGTGAACAGGTAGGTTTCCTCACGATGTTTCCCTCACCGTATAATTCATTTCGTATAAGTGTTTTTTTATTACGAAAATGTACATAGAAATTCATTAAACTTCATTTCAATTGGTACATGCTCAAGCGGGATTTGAACCCCTGTACCCACTGATACAGAGTCAAGCCCAAACAACTGAGCTACGTCGAATTAAATTAATTATTATTTTCATTCTGCATTATTGTGGATACATTCATCTTTCTTCTGAATCCATCTAGAAATTTTTCATTCTCTTTGAAATGAATAAAAACTAGTAAGTAACAGCAAAAAGGAAATATCTGCCGTTCCTATGTATTCAACTACAATCTCTTCTGCATTCTCCGAAGAGATAGGCAAGTAGTGAACCCCATTTTGCAGTCCCATGCTATGGAGGATGTACGACAAAAAATATAGCACTAGGGTCCTCCGGGCAAAAATCATAGTATAATAAATATTATGTCTTCATTCCAGCTTTGGACTTGATGCGTGCCATTCGGTTGTTTTTAAGAAAACACAAAGAGTTCAGACAAACTCCAACCTATTTGATCGGGCAAAGCTACGGAGGGAAACTCCTGCCGCGACTAGCCTACTATTTACATTCAGTAAGTTTATTTATATGTTTATTATCATACAAAATGTACATATATTTTTTAATTCTTTACCTTAAGACTTATTCTTTACCTAAAATGTTACTTATACAAAGGAACATAAAAATAAAGAAACTATAAAAAAGAAAACAAATATTGTGATTGGATTCAAAGTCCTCATAGCAATAAATACGATCACATATCATGCCGCGAAGACTGTAAGTCGATTGTAGATAAAATTGCTTCAATAGACTCGTAGTTGGCTGGTGGTTTTAATGTGTTATTGTTTACAAACCAACCTTTCAGAATTCGATCTTCCACTTACTTGTAACACGATGTGGATGTAAATAAAATAGTGTTATCGTATGTTTCGAAGAATTTTTAGTTTTTAGGGACAAAGTTATTTGGAATGATTGTTTCCCGAAAATAAGTAAGAATTCTTAAGAGATCAGACAATATCATTTTATTTGTTAAGCATGAGATGAATTAAGCGACATTATTTATTTTACTAAAACGCGATTTACACAGATAATATTTGAGTTAAGCAGCTTTGTCAAACTAAGAAATTATAAAGCTAAGTAAATTTAATTAAAAAAATATGTATAATGGAAAAATTCATACATTCGCACATAAACAAAAATAATATTCTAACTTAACTTTTTAACAAAGACATTGTTAAGCTCGACCCAAATATTTTCGTGTTATATATATAGAAATAACGTTGAACCCCTATTTTCTTTTCAGGCAATGTCTAAACACAGATTCAAGATGAACTTGAAGGGCATAGGGATTGGAAGTGCGTGGGTCGACCCGAAAGAGAGCACCTTAGCGCAGCCTATATACTTGTATAATATGGTGAGTCTATCACTATTTCTAATATACACAATATAACAACATCTGTGTCAGTGATTTGTAAGGACACGTCGAGAGGAAGCTGTTAATCGTTTCTTTATTATTATTAACCGTATATACAAAATACAACATATAAGTCTATCTACTGAGGGGAAGACAGAGATCACGGATCCCCGTTAAGCTCGATCCTAATAAATAACAAACATTGCTTCGCGATTTGTGTTTCACATCAGTACGAGGCTTGAGTGCCTATATCCGAAATTTCGAAGACATTCAAAGCACGCGTTTTACTACATTGACAGACAAACTACTTTTGTTTCATTGACATCCATACATGCAACTCTTCATACATACTCATACCATTTGTTAAATCTAGTAAATTGTCACTTTCAGGGCGTCATCAGTCACACAGCATTCCTAGAGACGTCGAAACTAGCAAAAGGAGTAGCTCAGTTTATAGACTCAAAAGATTACACCGAAGGTTCTAAACTCGAAGATGTGATGTTCAAAATCCTAATACGGGAGCCTGTGAACTTCAATAATGTGAAGCAAATGAGCCCTTATCCGGCCCTTGGAGAGTTAGCCTATAAGATCAATCTGTATGTGAAGCCGCATATTCAAGTGGTCAACCAAAGCATGCAATGGAACTTTTTGTCAGAAACAGTTTTTCAAAAGCTGAATGGAAATTTCCTGCTGCCGTCGACGAAGTTCTGTAAGAATTTGAGATTTCATTCTTTTTTGGTACACATATGTATACTGCATACATTCATTTCCTTTAAGCCATTTTATGGGTGGACAGAATCTCGGTGATGTAATAAATGTCCACGGTGAATTTTAGAATTCTTAAACACCATATTGGGGTTGTAAAGGCATTATTATGAAACATTGGTAGCAGATTGTTATTCCATCGCTAATATATTACATTGATACTAGTCCCTTAGCCACTTCCTGTGACATTACGAGAAGAATGACAGCTAGTTAGTATTTTTATGTTACAGCTAATTGACATATCTTTTATTTCCAGTAGAACTTCTCCTGAATAAAACAGATTTGAAAATCGCTGTCTACAATGGAAACTTGGGACGGCGTGACGCCTTTATCAGGTAAGCTCATTTTTAAAGGTACATGGCATTTAATTTATACGTTTTTGGAAATAGAAATATACTAGCAAAAACTTAATAAAACTTTTAATATTAATTGCGGGCTTGTTATATATGTATGGAATGAATGAAAAAAGTAAATAAGTAACTGACGACCCGTTTTAGGTAATGCAACCGATGGTGTAGTTTTCCAAAGATTTCAATAGCATAATTATCTGCCAATTAAATTATATTAAAAAATTTAATTTCTTTTTTAACATTTTCCTACATTTATAAATTACCATGTAGTACTATATCCCGTTAGCTTGAACGTAAAAAGCTAAGTATCTCCTCTTCTTCCGACATGTCGTAGGAGGCGATTAAGAGACTAAGAGTCGATGGATAATCTATCGACTTCCTCCAACATCTCTATAAATAAATGCAATCATAACCCAAACATGTATTATTAGAAGCGGCCAACGACATCTTATTTATGTCTCTGCTGTTCTATCTATTAATTAACTAATTAGATTATATATATATATATATATATAATATGTATGTATTATCTGTGACCTTACTGAACCAATTTCCCACAGGAGCCTTAAACTGGGTCCACAAACTGCGGTGGGACGGCGCCGCAGAGTTCAGTATAGCTAAGAGAAAGCCCTTGAAAGGAAACAGGGTGGGCTACTTCAAGAAAGCCAGGAATCTCAGCTTCTGGACTGTTCTAGAGGCTGGTCATTGGGTGAGTTAAACTACGTACATATGACAGTCAGATACGTCATATTGGAAACGAGAAAGACGTTAGAAGTATTTATCAATGCCGTATATCACTGAGTGAGGTGTAAGATGTCAATGATGCAAAAGTGTTTTTGAGGACTCGAGATTTAATTCATTTTACAAGAAATGGGAATTAAACAAAAAGACAAACGCGTTCACGACCATTAACTACCCTGCCCCTGCAAGGGGCAGTGTAGTCAGAGGTACAGGTGTTCACCTCCGCAATTGGGAAAATTGTAGTAATTTTGTCATATGTATTATAAGGTCGAACCTTACGTAACCTAAGATTTAACAGTAATAAAATGTTTTTTATTTTTAATTCCAGGTTCCCGAAGAGAGTCCTGAGGCCATGAGTCAAATCCTAGATTATTTAGTAAACGGCCAACTAAGTCCGGGCCCACTCTACACGAGCTACTAAGTAGAAGTTTAGTTATTAATTTATTCAACTGTAGGGTACCATACCATAAAAGTCTAAACCACTGCGCTCCTACTCAATTAAATAGGGACTTTATACTGTTTTAAGTAACCACACTTTGCAGTAACGATCAAAGGTCGGTTATCGATTTCTATATTTTTTTAAGTTGGCTGAACTTTGTAGTTAAAGTCAGTGTTAGTCTCATTAAGTCCATCAAATTATGCTGTTTATTGTCTTGTCCAGTCCAGTACAAATTCCAGTAAGCAGCAATTTTACATATACTATAGCGGTTGTGGCTTTAGCAAAAATTGTGCCATTCCAAACACTGGAGATTTAGTTCGAAACGAGACTGTTTTTAGTAAGCAATATCAAATAATATGCTTTTAGTCAATACATAATGATATTTATATAACATTGTAATAAAGTTTTAATTTCCTTTTTGCTTTGAATATAGATCTTGTAGGTTCTAAACATAGAATAAGAATGTATTAAGAACAGGCTCGTTATGAATGAAATCGTACATTAATTTAAGATAATATCGAAGGTTAAAATAAACGAAAATGTATTATTTCAAGTGTTTTATTTTATGTAAAATATACTTCTTTCATCTTTATACATTTATATTTACAACAGGTAAATTGTTTTATAACGTATTACTCCTATCTATAACAAAAATATTTATTGATGCATATGAATAGAATTTTCGCAAATAAAATTTTCACTTATTAATGTTTACTTTTAACAAATTGACTCCATCATAAAAAAAAACAAAAAGCATTTCGCATCTTGAAATTTATTTTTAAACAATGATGATTATATATCATATTTTGATAGAAGACAAAAATAATTATCTTTAATTCACAATGGATCTTAATAAACAATAATACAATCAATTATTTTTACGTTCAGTGATGCATGTATTTCTTAGAGTAAAATTAAAAGAATAAAATAATTGCTTAGTTTGATTTACAATATATAACGTATAGCACAAAAAAAGACATATTTTTGTGACTTACAAACCTGAATTCTATATTAATTATTTTGTCGTTGAGTACGCAGCACGTACATCTACATACAAATAAAATGCCCAAGACTGTAAAACGTAAATTTATTAATTATTAATTTCTAATTGTGATAACATGGATAGATACATTTATATCCTATATCACGCAACTGCATATAAAAATATATAGAAAACAAAAGTCACTTTTGTTTGATACATTTTAACTTCTAAACATAGAATGGAATTGTAATATAATATTCATTTAATTTTGACATAAAGCTCCCCTTTTACCATTGTGATTCACAAGTAAAATAACAAAACCTCAATCAGTACATGTTCACTAAATAATAAAACTATATTTAACACTTATCACTAAACTGTTGATTCTCGTACCCTTACAAACGAATTCAGTCTTTATTTTCGTGCTACGTAAGTCTCACTTCTGCGTAGCACGCGTCACACACGCGCACTGGCTTTGTGTTGCCAGGTAAAGCGACGGATTTCTCACTGCACGCGGCGCAGAATATGTGGCACACACCTTCTACAATGGTGCTGAAATGTAAAAAATCAAATAAATTATAATAATAATAGTAATATTTGGACATTATTGACACCAATTAAACTAGCCCCTTGGTAAGTACATTTAAGACTTGTGTTAAGGGTACTAGTATATTTATATTTAAGAAATGTATATTTAAGAAATGTATACATATTATATATAGATAAATACATATATAGCATATATAATCAACAGCCAGACTGGAAAGCAGTCGAAAAGCGTAGTTCTTATCTCTGCCTCCACCGGGAATCGAACCCGATAAATGATTGTTCTATTAAACGATTATAGAAACATGATACTAGAACATTTGTTTAAAATACATGTTCCGAACTAACTAAAACATAAAAAGGATATTAAGTAGCTGCTGTTTTTCCCATCATGTATTAAGGATGCTAATAAGGGACGAGGGCCAAACGGAATAAATTGGGCTATATGCTAGTACCTGTCACTAACGATCCACAACCATACTCACAACTTCAACAACCATACTTCAACTTTTCACAAATGCTGAAAGAGACCAACGAGATTTTAGGTCTCTAAGAATTTGTCTTCCCCGAAAGGGATAATTGGAAGTGGATGTATCCACGATGATGATGTTATATCGATGTGTCAGTGTAAAACAAACATCGCTATCTTTTCCGACCAATTAATAGATGGATTGCAGTTGGAGTACAATCCGCGTGTCTAGACACGATTACATCAATTGAACTAGTCTCTTGGTAAGTTCAATTAAGACTTGTGTTTAGTAGTCAACGTATATTGAAGGAATATTTGCTTATTATACATATATAATCAACCACCCGACTGGAAAGCAGAAGAAAAGCCTAGTTTTTTACTCTGCCTCTACCAGGAATCGAAGCCAGGACCTCTTGATTAATGTTTCGGTAACCGTAAGTAACTAACCTTTCTCCTCGATATAGTAAACTCTTTGGCACAAGCGGTGCAGGCAACAGCGTCTTTGTCGCTGGCCCACGTTGGTTCTTCAGGCACCGTCGACTTCCCTTTTTCCAACAGATCAGCCAACAATAGCTTGTTCTCGCTTAGAGTAGCCCCCATCTCTTCCAGCGTACGTTGCGCATCGTTGTATTTCGTTTTCAACTGGTGCTGTTCTTCTTGGAGTGCTAGGTATTTCTGAAACAACGTTGTAGTAGGGTTGTTAAAATATTTACATACATATATTCAAGTCTCTACTCACGCTATTACGCATAATTTTACGCGTCTAGGGCGACATCAAGCCCACGTGTTGAGCAGATAGTAATAAATGTGACAGTCGTATCGTAATTTACAAGCACTGACATATCTTAGGGGAACAGGTAGGTTTCCTCGCGATATTTTCCTTCAGCGTTTACGATGTTTTACCCTCACTTTTCACGATGTTTTTCTCACCTTTTAGATTACGAATGGGGTCGAATTATTGTAATTTTTATGAAATATTGTTGACAGGTTATTCTATTAGATTATATTGTTAGTTTTTAAGGAACAAAATATTCCGATAAATACTTAAACAATTTTATGCTCACCTGTCCAATTGTTCGTAAAGATTGCACTTCTTGATTAAGCATCGCTATTTTGTCTCGTTCTTGTATCATTGAATCCTGAAAAATTTAACATGTAAATATGTATTTATACATAATACTTTATTGGTAAGGTACAACTTTGATCACCATTGAGGTGAGTAAAACAAAAAAGCATTTCTGTAAGAAATATTTAGTTCTATGTTCTATCTTCTTTGAATAAAAAAATAATCTATTTTAGAGAGAACAGAAGCTCGTAGATATTTCCTTGGCATAACTATCAATAGAAGTGATAGAAGAATGATGTTGGATATTCGTGACTGGTTCCTTGTCCATCGTCTGATAGATTTCAGCGACCCCTAGTCTCTTAGTAGCCTCCTACGACAAATCGCAAAGAGAAGCATCTAATAAGTATCAATATTACGGTTCAAAAAACAAACAAAATACGATAGACGATACTTTTCTCATTAATCATGTATTAATAGGGATATACATGATTAATAGTGACGTTAGGAGTACCTATAACCGCCAGTGTGTATGAGAAGATGTACGAGTGTCAGTGAAGCTAAAGTAGCGTGTCAGGATCGGGATCTACAAAGAATCAGGTGTTTTGTGTATGTATGTATGTAATAGCGATATAGATTATACATGATATCGTCATAAGGGTTCCAACAATTACCTGTAACGATATAAGCCATTCCCTTTCTATGCGGAGATCACCTTCAGCTGTCACGGCCCTGCTCTCCGCATCAGCTGCTTTCTGCCCTAGCACCCTGGCAGTCTCTTCTAGACTTTTTCTTAGTTGCTTGTCTCCCTGTAATCTATCGTTCGTTTTTAGTTACGACTCAACATTGTAATTTATTACTAGTTATAAGGTTGATTAAAGTCATGATGGAACACTTTATCTTACTTTACAATACTCGTATTTGCTTTTTAAACTGTCATTATGATAGTATCCAAAACATTCCTTTTCAACTTTTGCCAACCTTATAACTATTAATAAAATTTAGATCTGTTCAATCTAAAAATATGTATATGCTACGTATATATTGATGTCCATTCACCACTTCAGAAAATTTGGTGTACTTATTTAAGTTAAGTATTTTACATTGTGTAATTAAGTTAAGTTTGGTCCATGTAACAAAATAATGATATACACATATGGTTGTTTATTGGTTTATCACATATTGGTTGTGTATACAATTTGCTCTGTTTGTTGAATGAATGTTTTCAATCTGGAGTTAAAATATAACTGTGTACATTAAGTACATAAATTAATGATTAATACTTTACCAGCTAATAGTATGACATCGGAGTTTTCCCAAACTAGACATCTATTTGGTAACTATACATCAATAGATTATTTGGTGAAATGTGAGTTTGATGAGTATTATATGTCCTACTCTGATTTAAATAAATTAATAATATAAAGCGTTGGACTCGTTAACATCGGACTACCCTGTAAGATATAATCGTTTCGTGTAGTGTATGTTAGTTTAAGTTATGTATTACGTTGCTAGAAGAGTGTGTTATTAAAATGCACAAATAACATTAAAATAGGTCATGCAAACTTAACATACTACTTAGAATAAAAGTAAAGAAGTTCTAAACAAAAAAGGTAAACAAATAGGGAATTGGCAAACCTACATAAGAAGCACATAAAATCAAAATATTAGTGACAAATGCTAACACTGTGGTTAAGTAAATGAAATACAACTTTATTTGCAACATATTTATTTTATTCAGATACAGACAGGCTTTCATCTTAAACAAGCTACTTGTAAGGAAGTTGATTCTTAATAAAAATATAGTTGATAAAATCACAATCACAGGTTTCATACAATTTTAAAGCAATCCTGGTTAAGATTCAATACAATTTAAATAATAATTTAGTCTTAGACATAATGACTACATCAAAACGTCAGCTTATAAACATTCCTTAACTTCATCCAATATAAATCCTAATTTATGAGATCCTCACCACAGTAACAATGCAAGTGAAATTCGTTCAGCGTTGACAATATGCGGGTTTGCCAATATCCTATTAGGAAGCCATGCTTACAGTACACTGTGCTACTCGTATAGGTATTAGAAAAGACCTGTGCGTAAGATTCTGGTGCTTACCACCTAGTCGTTTAGTGTTTAATCTCTACTAATATTTTTTGGGAAGTAGAGGGCTGAATATAATTATAATTCTATGTAAGCACGTGAATAGAAAGTGTCGTTTGAAATGTTAATATATATGGCCATTGAAGAAAATACTCGTATGTCATCATTGACCTACAATGCAAAAATCCATATGCGATTTCACTTAAGTTTTGCTTGTATTGTATATGTGTTTGGTACTTGTAACCAGTTGTATTTTTGTCAGCTTAGCTATAAAACTATAGGTTTTGAGAAATATTTGGAATGGGTTGTCCACCGTTAGCAATTAAATACCAAATATTGAAAAGTTACTCGGATTCTTTCCTTCTGTTGTTCAACCCTCTGAGAATTGTTGTATGTGTATTGCCAAACAGACAAAACGACTAGGTGTACACAGATATAGCGTTTTCAAAAGCACACACGACATAGCAATTTGATCTTATTCTACAGTACCTAGCCAGCTTAGCGATGATACAAAAAGAACCTACTTCTCATCAAGCTGCTGTATTGTGTTGCCCATTGACTCAGTCTTTGCTTCCAATTTGGTTATTAACTCAGTTTTATGTTTCAAAGAACTTTCACACTCCTAGAACAAGGATAATAAAGCACAATTAAGTTGCTGCCGAGAACTAATTGTTAGTCGACTGGTTAGTAAAAGTTATACAACGAGAAATGGTTAGTCAAGAAAGCGTGTTAACATGTAAAAAATACATTCTTATAATACTGATATAATGACTAGATACGACCATATTGTTAATTATAATACAGAGATATTACGACTTAATCTTATAGTTCATTAGATCCAGATTTCGAATTATAACCCCCTTTACTGCTAACGACATCACATGATAATAAAATCATTATAGTGATATTATATTAAATAAAATATTGAGTATATTATACTATATACACTGTGCATACGAGCTTGATTATATCGTCCTAAATTAGTTACATATTGTTTAAAATTTGTGCTATTAATACAGCAAAGTTAAGTCTGTTCCTTGCTACTACTCTTCCTAAAAGGGGGTATTTCTTGCAAATTGAGCTTTTTGTTTGGCGGTCCATCATCTCTTTTGACTTTGGACGTTTCAGCCGTAGATTCAGATGTAGTAGGAGACTTTAGGGCTTTTAGCAAGTCGTGTTCTGGACCTAGGAATTGGTTATATTTCTCTATGTTAGTTAGGATTTTGCCAATCTGTTCCGCTTTGCCTTGAAGTCGGGAGACCATCTCGCCCTTCTGTGTTAGCTCCACCTCACATTCCTTTCCGATGTATTGCGTTAGTAAATATAAATTAGTATGTTAGTAAGCACATAGATATGGTATAATGTAGCAAACAATCTCATTAGTTCTGTTATATGGAAATCATGTAAATCAAGAGGTTAAAACATTACAGTCTGAATGAGATTCTTTGCTAAATGAATGAATGCTAATGGAAAGAAATAATTAATTTATACCATATACACATCATACATCTCATTTCTCCCCAAATGTTCATAATGTATACACATAATGTTTGCATTAATCATTCATTGGTATTTCCAAACAAACCAAATAACAAACTCAATACGCCAATTTAAAAAGAGATTCAAACTAATGAACTCACACTAACAAACACAAAAACTTAATGGAAAAATCACCTCTAATCACGTTACCTATACTTGTATAGAATTAAGCAATGGCGGTGCAAAATCCTTCAGTACCGCCCACTTGACAGATTGCTCAACACGACAAAAACATTTGTTAACCCACGTCACGACCTTCATGGTACGATGGCTTTAACGATGCTACTTAAGCCTAGACATCGGTTTTGAAGGTTCGATTTTAATGACAGAGGTGAATTGATTGGGATAAACTATTATATAATCGTTTTGTATTCGGAAAACGCATTGTTAAAAATTATAACATGCAAAACACTGGACGGGATAACATATTCCTAATTTTTTTTCGATCTTTTTTAATCACTATCACTTCATTAACATCAGTACACTTCCTCATACTTGCTCGAAGATTTTACGTACTTCTAACGTCTCACGTCTTTTCAATATGTAATCAATTCGAATTCAAGGTAACTAATTCAGAGGTTCTTTCATATATAACTATTGTCAATATTATTTTAATATATAATATATTAGTATTACAATTATGTAGTAAAATACACTTAAGTATGTTGTCATGAATCACTAATAATTTCAAGAGTACAATGATGGAGTTATTTGAAGAACTATAAAATTAACTATCGAAGCAGTGATTAGAAATTTTATTGTACGTACTTGAAACATTATAACCTTTTTATATGGAAAGCGAGTATGTTGAATATTATGAATGCGACGTTAGTAATAGTTGTTAAAAGATTTATTTTAGATATTATTTATTTAAAAGATTATAAAAGCTTCAATAAGGATAATATGTAAATAAATAGGGATGGCACAAAAGCATACACACATTAAGGTGGCATAGATTAGTATGTGTACTGCATACATACACATCATGCCCGTTTTTCTCCTATCAGAAACCACAAATTCAATTTTCCTACCCTGGCAAACCACTTTTACTTCATTAACCTCTTGCATCCATGCACCTCTTCATACACACTAGGCATGAAACTACATAATACATACGTACTTTGTAGTAGACAAACAGTGAAAGTCGACTCACCTGTAACTTTTTGTACATTTCCAGGTTGATTGACTTAATATCTTCTAATTGTCTTCGCAGCGACGTTATCGTGTCTTGTTTTTCGTGTATATCTTTCTCTAACAGTTTCATTGCTACTTCCATTTCAGCCTTTAGTGTTATCTGGGTGTGCAAATATCACAAATCTTAGATTAATAACTCTATGAAGTTATACTATTTTGTATCGTTTATATATAATTTGTTTTGGAGTCGAGAAGACATTAAAATATAATATATACATATTAATAGACAGCATAGGCTACAGGTAGGTAGTCCATCGCCCAATAAATTGAATCGACTCTTAGAAGAATGGCTACCTACTTGGTATTCTATTATTATATAGTCAAACTAGGACCGATCTACCTAGGTTTACTTATTCATAATTTATTTAGGTATAAGGAATATCGATAAACTTAGCTGAATTGAAAGTTGCATTAACTAATTATACTTTGTATATACAATTACTGATTATCTGAATAGTTTGATAACAATGTTTTGTTTCCGTACAGTAAATTCTCAGTATTCTTAATGAACAATTAGTTTCCTATGTTTATTTTATATAAACGGTGACGTAATTTATAAGTAAACAAACAGATATTCATTATAATGCACTGCCTACTCATTAAATGTATTTAGTATGCACCATGACACATGTCATCAAATACGGACAAAGGAAAAGGCAAAGATAAGAAAAACCCAACATAAAACACACAACATTGACAACTGCATACCGCAATTAGGGAGTTTGTGGTTCTTTGGACACCTCAAACATAACATACGCTTCACGACTTATGTATACACACTCCTTTTTTATTATGGCGGGGAAGTCTGGCTTGAATGCATATCTTTGAAATTTTAAGGCATGCTAGTTAAAAGCCACTGAAGGCACGCGTTTCACTAGATAGACAGCACCCAACGTGATATGTATTCCACCATCTCGCCGTATATAGGCACTGGCTATTACCTATCCCGTGGAATACGGAACTCGAATGGGATAAGAGGTAAACCCCGTCTTTTTTTTATCTATTACCAATCCTAAAAAAATAAGGTATTTTACGATGATTTCCCTTACCGTAGTCGGTGTATGCTATTTTTTATTGCGAAACATACAGGGAAATTTGGTAACTTCAATCACATTGATACTTGCTCGGTACTTGCTCAGTACTGAACTACATAGCTCAATAAAACAACTCACTTGTAAATCTAACTCCTTTTGCAGCTCAGTATTTCGCTTTTTCTCTTCCTCCAATTGTTTCGCCATATCACTGTCCTTGTCATTCTTTGACTTATCCGAGGCTGTACTCCTGACACTTCTTTGCTCCTGTAAAGGAATACATCATTATTATTTCCTGTGAAGCCTTTCCTACTTCCTGTAGTGTACATTGAGAATTCATACATACACATCACGCCTGATTCCCTGTAGAGGGGTAGACAAAGAGCACGGATCCCCACTTGTCCCGATCCTGACAGACCACTTGCGCTTCATTACATTTTCTCATAAGCACTCGACGGTTATAGGTATTTCTAACGATACCCTTTTACAATATGCCGTATATCTGTCTGTCATGTGTCTTATTGAGAATTCATTTAATTAATAGTCATTGTCTTATATACGGAACTAGAACACGGCCTATCATGTCTTCTTTAGCCGAAGATCTTCGTAAATAATCACAGAAGCTTCTTACTTTAATAGTCTTTTCGCCTATGTATGTATAAAATACTCAAAGAAGAGCGAGTCACAGTAGAAATTGTTATAAAACAGTAAGATTATCTGCAGCTAATGTTATTCTTTCTAAATGTAAACACAGGCTTTGTTTAACTAAATTTATTTAAACATAACGTGTACTTAACAAGGATTCACAAAGAGACGATCATATCAAGACACTAACATTTTACATTTTATTTCTGAATTAGTAATTCTATTGATGAGAAAGTACACGTTTTTCATATATTCAGTCTTGTTGGCATTTGGTACATAAAGTACGATGATTTTCGTACTTTTCACGGGCTAGTAGCGAAATATGAATGAAAATAAACGTTCATACAGCTAAACCTATTTCTAAAACTAACCTCTTCGTCCGACAACGCTGCTTCCGTAGTCTTCGTCCTATCTTTATATAGATCTTGACCTGGTGACAAAACAAACCATATAAATAACTAAAAAACAAACCCAAGTCTTAACACTCAAACCGTCTCTAAAGTATCAACACATGTTAAGATGCGATCATTTCGGAAATCAAACAACTAATTATTATTATGTTTGTACACATAATGCTACTAGCTAATGCTATTTTATAGTTTTGGATAAACGCACGAATAAAATTATTATTTTAAACCTGTCACTCACTAGTCCGCAACCAATAATTCGTCCTATACCGGGGTTTCGTCACACTATTATTATTTCCCATCACTGATTTTCCAACACCGCATAACGGTACACACGTGTGTCGCGAAGGACTTGAACTGACTGTAAATAAAAGACGTTCCAGCCGACTGCATACGCATTCGGAATGAGACAGGAAAAGTGACTCATTTACTACTGTTACGTTTGTTTATTCATGATTGATAACTAGGTGAGAACCATTATCTAATCTATGATAACTTCGATTGGTTTAACAGGTCACATCAGTTTGGTTTAGAGAAATTGTGGATTATTAGATTGTCTGCTCTTAATATTCACACGAAGATATTTAAGAAATGGAAAGTTACGATTAATTAAATCTGGATCAGTTATGAATGATATGTACTTGTTAAAATTTTAATAGGAGATTATTTCAATTATTTTAATTAATGTAACCCGGGTAAAGCGGTTTGCATTGTTAATAATAATTAAAACGTTTTGATATATCGTTTCACACGTTATTCATGTTGAGACATGAGTGTGCAATTGAATCTATAATACAAATAAAATGATAACGGTATAAATAGTAACATAATTAGACTGTTACATTGTTAAATGTATCCATTTTATGTTTAAAACTTATACGTACTAGAATATACTACAATATTATGTATGTATGTATTCTCCGTGGCAATAGCACTTATGCCTATTAAAATCAAGGACGATTACTAGAATGATAAAAGTTACAGGGAAAATATGAAAATAATCGCGATGTGTTCATTTTTTATACCAAACAAATATCATTTGAAGCTGTCAGATAAATAGGTGTAATAGAAATGCCTGTAATATTCGTACTATTTTGACAAACACCATCAATCTATCTAGTCTGTGCTATAAATGTATGACCTATATAACCAGCGAGATTGTTTTCACATCAAAATCTTTTTCAAGGTACAAGGTAATTGAATAGCATGACTTGTCACGATTGAAGATGTATCATTTATAAAACGTTGTTTAACATTTTTGCCAGTTATATTTACAGATAGTATCTGTTATTGTATTGGAATTTATAGCAAGTTGCTGTTTTTACGGGGAATGTTATACAAATACGCTCAGTTTCAAATAACACGCAGAAATCAATAAAAATAGTTAGCCATGCTAGTTTGGGACGTAAATAGAAAGATTAGTAGCTGCCTTTCATCTCTGCATGTCATATGACTAAGCGACTAAGTGTTTGTCATGTCATATGAGGATTAATGATATTTTTGCTAAAAGTAACCGAAGGAATATTACATATGGACGCGTGTATGTATGTATAAAATAAAATCAATGGATTACACATGAAGTGTTCACACGAGCAAGATAACGTAGCGGCAGGTCGGATAAATGACCGATAAAATTGTATTCGCCTGATTTATTTACTGTTACAATGAAAATAAGTAAAGTACCGAAAATAGTATATTTATGTAATAATCATACATAACATAACATAGTTATACTCAAATTGCTTATTACAATTTTGTCCCAATAAAACTTTAATAATTCTTAATGCTATTTGGAAAATATTTAACCATGAGAAATAATAATCAATACATGCATATATCGCACACCCGCTAAAATACTATCATAACTCAAAAATCATGTTTTTTCAGTACAGGCAAAAACGATTTTGAAAAAAAAAAACTAGTTATTTATAATATAAATCTTTATTATCCAGTAACTTGCCTTACATTACTAGAATCAGTTTTTAACGTACGCTTTAGTTTTTAATAATAAATTAAATAAAAAGCCGTCTAAACTACATTTATGATACTTTTTTAGAAAAGATATTAGACATTTTGTCATAATTAGGTTAACAATTTTGAGTTATAACACTAAATTATGACAAAATGTCTAATATTTTTTGCATAGATTTTTCTATATTTTGACTTATAATGATAAATAGGTAGGAAAAACACTGTAACTTTTCGAGTTGTTGCTTGCACAAAGCGAAATGTAACACTGTTTGAGGAAGGGCGGGGGACAATCTTCTATAATATTATACCATCACAACGCCATTTGGAGGGTTTTTTGTGGAACTAGAAATGTGGTGTTTTTGTAGAATAAAATACATGAAATTTTAACAACAGTGGCTTACTTTTTTAAAATTTGAAAGATTTTGATTTATGACACTATATTAGCGGATGTGCGATATTTATATACATTCACGCCCTTCAATCCCTTTTAGCGTGGACAGAACCTTAGACGATAATATCTCCTCAGTCATTTTTAGCATGAATAGTGTAAACAATTTATTTAGTAACTAAAACTCTATGTCCTCTTATTCCTTTCCAGGTGGACAGAAACTTAGAGAAGATAATAACTACAAAGTCACTTTTTAGCATGTATATTGGGCTTGTGATATTATATGGAACACTGGTGACAGGTTGTTAGCTCATCGTCCAACAAATTCCATTGACCCCATGTCTCTTAATCATCGCCTAGCCATGCCGGGAAGTAAGCCATACAATAAAATGGTCATGACGTGTAAACTAAGAGTATGTTTGTTTGCAGAGGTGATGTGATTCACAGTGCATATTTTACTTGTGTTGAATGCTTGAGAAAATTATAATACAAAGGAATAAGTAATCACGCTTAGGAAAAGTGATTATTTTTAGTCTATATAGTTTCTCATAACCTATTGAAGCTACAAAATCATAACCTATTGAATATACGTAATAAATGTATTGTATAACAATCATAAAACATTGATGACGCTAGAGGGTCACTCATTACGTGAAGAGCGAATGGATTGCTAAGTAGGTGGCTTTTATAATATAATAATAATAACACATTATAGGAGGCAACAAAAGGACTATAGGTTCAGAAGAACTTAAACAAATCCTATACTCTTAGTCATTCCCTTTTTCAGGGAGTATGTTAAATTTTTGCAATATTGTATCTATTACTGAATAAAAATCTTTGATTATATATTATTCATCTCCTACAATATGCCAGAAAGAACGGCAACTAGTTAGCATGTTTTTAACGTCCAGCTAGTATTGTAAGAAAATTCTCATGTTATCTAGACTCACCTAGTGCATATTTCAACTGATTGTTTTCCTCGACATATCCTATCATACTGTTCTTGGCTATCGCTAAGTCTTCCTTCAGCAGAGCGTTCATGGTCGTCAACTGTTCCACTTTTGCTTGAAGATTCGCTACTGTTGCACTGGGGGAAATAAGGTTAATCACTACATAGTATAAAACAAAGTCGCTTTCTCTGTCCCTATGCCCTTTTGTATGCATAAATCTTTGAAACTACGCAACGGATTTTGATGCGGTTTTTTTTTAATAGATAGAGTGATTCAAGAGGAAGGTTTATATGTATAATAACATCCATTAAATAGTGGTGTAGGCTATATATTTTATACCCGTGCGAAGCCGGAGCGGGTCGCTAGTATAACATAAATATAAACGACCATTAACCCTTGCGGAGTAGTCAAATGTTAAAATGTCCATCACCGAAACTAGACTAGTGAAGATGGTTTCCATATGAGTTCGAATTGGCTGTAGGATTGCTTCGAAAATATCACTACCTATATACTTTTATCGTTCTTCTCGACATGACAAATGAGACGAATAAAGGTATAGTCTAGATAAGACTAAGGTAGACTATAGTTTAAAGAGATTCGCGAATTATACTCATGATTATTAACGGGACCAATAATAATAATTAGTCTGCGCGTGACCATGGCTGCTGAAACGTAACCGAAACGTCGGTTTAATAAAGGTAACTCTATTATATAAAAACTTACTCGACTTATCGCCCGTTAGTTATTAATCATAAGGTAGACTAGTTATGGGGTAATTAGATTGGGTATGGGCTAGCAACTTGTCACCACTGGATGTGGCTAGACTATCACCAAAAAGTACTTGCAGAGCCCTAAGTCTTTAGTGAAGTAGGCTGTTTTTCTTATCATCATGTCGTAGGACCAATCTGACATTAGGATAAAAGTAATTAATTATTGACATGTATTCCTTCTAAGACCGGTTCTTTCCGCGTTACAGAACGCGAGGAGGTATTACTTGTATATTTGTAATATGTGTTAGACATAAGTTTGAGTGTTTGGCGTTTGGTAGTTATGAATCAAAGATATTATTATAATCATTACTATAATTATATAATATTTGAACATAAGTTTTACTCACTTCAAATGCCTATTCAACTCCTCTATATAGTTCTTCTGGTCCAACACCGTGTTAATATGTTGTTGCTTCGTGTCCGTTGTCGAGGTGCTCGCGTGGGAGCTCGATTCCATTGAAGAGCCATTGCCACGAAGATAAAGGGAGAAATCGATGACGCCTTGCTGACTGTCTAAGTCTTCTTCCTGTTAAGGGTATAGAAATACATGAAATAATTGAATCTGGTAGGTATAGGAGGTAGGAAATGTTGCTATCTTGTGGTTCTAGCATCATACAATATCAATGGTCTTAATTAGAGTCGTTTTATTGCGCCTATAACGTGCAAAAGCTATACCCCTAGTTTTTTAGATTCTATACGTAACGTTTGTATTGTTCTTATAATTGTAAATAAACGCTATTATAATTATAAGTTCAAAACCTTGCTTGCTACATCTGTTACATCTGAGATACCCAAGTAATAGACAGAACCACATTAATACAAAAAAACATTAGAAAAAATACAATTGCCAGTTTCATTGGAATTTAATAAAATAGTTCATATTCCGAATATATATAGTCGTTTTTAAACACTCGCGATTTATACTCATTTTATTTATTATGTGAGACCGGGTTAATACACGATAAATTTATAAAGATATGTAATTACCTTTATTTTGCCCGACGTTTCGACCCAGTTGCATAGGCCGTGGTCGCGGGAAGACTAGCTAGCAAGCTAGGCTAGCGGGAAGTCCGTCACAGCTAAAATGTCTGTCTACCCTCACAATTGGAATTTTTGTTAATTCATAGCACGACACACTACACTCACACTATCCGAAGACACATCCGCAGTTACGCCACGCGAATATAATCCCATGATTACCGGTTCCCATGTTTCTGACAGCCTAAAACCATCCTCACGATTGAAATTATTGGGATGTTTTTTAATTTCAATAGCCTCACGAACAACTCTGGGATAATAATGTTGTTCCTTGGAGATGATTTGAGGCTGATGTAATTCAATCCAATGGTTTGAACCGGACATCATGTTTATAATGTTAATGTTCATGTTTATAAAATTCAATGCAGTTGCGGTAAAGTTTACATTGGCCAAACAAAAAGAAGTGTCCAGGAACGGGTCAAGGAACACATAGCAGCTGTAAAGAATAGGCAACCACAAAAGTCAGCGATAGCGGAACACCTGATGTCCGGTTCAAACCATTGGATTGAATTACATCAGCCTCAAATCATCTCCAAGGAACAACATTATTATCCCAGAGTTGTTCGTGAGGCTATTGAAATTAAAAAACATCCCAATAATTTCAATCGTGAGGATGGTTTTAGGCTGTCAGAAACATGGGAACCGGTAATCATGGGATTATATTCGCGTGGCGTAACTGCGGATGTGTCTTCGGATAGTGTGAGTGTAGTGTGTCGTGCTATGAATTAACAAAAATTCCAATTGTGAGGATAGACAGACATTTTAGCTGTGACGGACTTCCCGCTAGCCTAGCTTGCTAGCTAGTCTTCCCGCGACCACGGCCTATGCAACTGGGTCGAAACGTCGGGCAAAATAAAGGTAATTACATATCTTTATAAATTTATCGTGTATTGACCCGGTCTCACATAATAAATAAAATATATATAGTCGATTCGAGACCAATAAGTTTTTTTGTATCGTTATTCTGGTAAGGTAAGTATAGAATCTACTGTTTCCCTGCACAAGATTTTTCTTACAGATAATTTATATTATGAATAAAATATTCATGAGTCGTCTATGGTGCATCAACAAAGTCAGCAGCTCAGTGAAAGTTGAAAATACAAATAATTATTTTCGGCTGAATATTTAGTCAATTGTGATGCCAAACTGGTTAAATATGTTCGCTTTGGGATAAGATTTGGATGCTCAACTGGAACGAACCGAAGAACAAGGAAGAGAAGAATTGGAGCATCGATTTCGTTTTTCTTCGGTTGTAGCGGCTGGCGGCGTTGGTGTAACCATGGCGATGAAATAACAAGAAGTTCAAACGCCGTGGCATCAGTGTTTGTACTTCAGCCGACTTAACCTTAGTGGTGAATGGCATAATAAAGAATTAAAAAAAAAAACTATTCACCTTGACACACAGATTGCAGTCCACAACGTTCAACCCAACCAGCAATCCAGTCACTATAACGGCCTCCTCATTCAACATCAAGGCGTGAGGATCATAGTATTCCTCTAACAGGTCATATCTGTGTTCAAGGAGCAACCTTAGGTAGTCAGCTAACCGCTTCTGCATAAGTGCCAATCTTAACCACGCTCGCGCCCTTCCCATTGCTGTTCTGTGAAAAAGAAAATGAAATATATATTGCATGCCAGTTTGTAACTAATAACATATTCTTCACGACTTGTGAATACACACTTCCTTTTTATTGTGGCACGGTAGTCAGAGGCTTGAGTGCCCATCTCCGAAATTTGGAAGGCATGTTATAGTCTGGCTAACGAAAGTAGATACTGAAAAAGCGCGGGAAATTTAAAATATATTAGCATTGCAACCCTAAAATAAAAAGGAAAGGCGGAACAACTCACTTTGATACTTTGACATTTATTTTTATTTTACTAGTGGATGCTTCCAATTTTGTCCGCGTTATGACGTGATTAAAAGTAGCTTATATAACTTGTTATCTCTTTATTAACTCCATACCAAACATCACACGGATACGTCACTCCATTGTAACGTATTAAAGGAACAAAAAGAACAAACAAAAAATAACTTAGACGAATATGTACTTACTTAATTAAAATAAAAAAATATCAAGACATTTTGACCGTACTAACTTAACCTAACTATACGCAAGTCAACCATAAAGAAACATCAACAACACGCCAACTTCGGCGTCAGAAATAGGAATACCATACACTAATTCTGATTTTACCAAATTTTTCGGAAAACAGATACAAATTAATTTTCTTTAAAATAAAATTGTCAAGTTTTTCTCTACCTAATTAGTTAAGATATAGTGTACCTAATTACTTAAGCTATTTATTATACCAACGTAAGGCTTACTGTAGCTCTTGATATGTTTCAACACGTACATACGAAACTTATTTTCGATTTACACAATTTTAGCAGACGTAAGAATTTTTAAAACTCATTTTATTAAAAATTTAAAATGAGTTTGTTTTAAAAATGCCTTTTTCTTAAAGGTAAAGTACTTTCTACTTAAAATACCCCAAATTGTAGGGTAAATATCCGATGGTAGGAACACTTTAGTGTTGTCATATAAAAAGTTTGCTAAATTATCCAGTATCTACTTTCGTTAGCCAGACTGTAGCACCGTATCGCCGTATAGACCTACCTACCTCGAGACCTATCTCTACCTACCTACCTATCTCGAGGGATAGGCATGTTTCTTCACGATGTTTTCCCTCACCTAAAATATAAGTGCTAGTCTAGTCTAATAAGACAAAAAGACAAACACGTTCACGACCATCCTTGCGGGGTAGTCAGAGATTCAGGTATCCATCTCCGCAATTGCGCAGGTAGCAATTCTATGTCCATCTCGAACCCACGTGTTGACCAGATAGACAGTACTCAATGTGACAGGTGGTAAGATATGTCGCCATTTACAAGAACTATTACCTGTTCGGGAAACAGGTAGGTTTTGTCGCGATGTTTTCCTTCACCGCAGTATTCGATTAGTCTAATAAGAATGCTAAGTAGCTGCCGTTCTTACAGACATGTGGTTGGAGGGGATTAAGGGTATAGGGTAAATGCACTCTATGGCGCGATGATCCCACATGCCACCAATATTTCAAATAAATATCCATATCTATGACAACCCTTACATTTATGCTAAAATGTTACGTAGGAGAGTACCGTGTTTCCAAGGTTCTGTCCATCCCAAAAAGGATTAAAGTATGTGAATGTATACTTTACATATCCACACTTTCATGACCAATAACCCTTACGGGGTAGTCAGAGGTTCGTATCTCAATTTCTGCAATTACGGAGCTACTAATTCTATGGCTACTTCAAACTCATGTGTTGACCAGAAATTTAGTATTTAAATGCCTTGTTAGTGTATAAAAAAATTTTGTGGAAGGAAATCTTAATATGGATGATATTATTTTCCTAAACACTAAACAACAGTTCCTATATAAATTGAACAAATAGTACGCAATCAATTACTGGTCAATAAACAGTATCAAATACTGAATATTCAATTCAATGTTTCAATAGTCAATAACTAATTTCGCCATGATAGCACGTCTGAAGGATTATTGAGATCAATATGAGAAGATATTTAGTTTCAGGGATGAAACTTTGACGTTTGTTAATAGGGGCTGGAATACAATTTAACCAGCTACCTTTAACTATCAATGTATATATTTGACTACTATAAGTTAGAACTTCGCGAAAATGAAATGTTATATCATGAAAAATAAATAATAATTAATAACTAACGGGACTTATCGCGTAACTGCCCGTGACCAAGGCTGCTGCAACGTAGCCTAATCGTCGGGTTAATAATAAAGGTTTTTAAATTAACTTAATAAACGGTTTTTATATAATAACTTTATTATATAAAAACTTACGCGATGAGTCCCGTTAGTTATCATTCATGAGTATAAATCGCGAAACTCTTAAAACTACGAAAAAAATAAGTTCTTCTACAATTGAATTTGCGTATATAGTTAAATTATGATAAAATTACATGAGATTATTATCTTTACTAAATATAATGTTGTGTACGAATGAAAAAGTATTGCTCTAGTACTTACTTGACAGTGGGTAGATCTCTGATACTGGCAGTAATGTCTGCTGCTTCCACTGAGTATTTACCAAGATTCTGAAGAATGTCCCATAACTCTTTCTTTGGTCCAAGTAATCCCTGCAAAATAAAATGATGTTAATTTGAATATCCCACGAGTTGAACTGTTACTTAATTTGGTATAGCAGTCATTGGGAGCTTGACTTAGCGACCCAGCTGATCACCGTTCACATTGACTTCTACTTGCCAGTTCCACAGTAGCGGAGATGGAAACTCGATTATTCCCAAGGGTTGATTGGCCGTGAAAGTGTTTATCTACTTAATGTCTCAAGTACTTACTATTTAGCCTATAGTTAACGTAACATGCTGTGAGTACCTCGTCGTTCACAGATATACTTATACAGTGGCATATGTTAGTTTTTGTCTCCTTAAGGCACTGACCACGTCCAACATTGTTTCGTACATACGTAGGTCACTAGGAAAGTTTTGAGATTAGGTAACTTAATTTTTTTTTTTTCAAAATAATTTCCATCGGTGGCAATACACTTCTCCATACGTCGAAACCAATCGTCAAAAATTAGGTGCACTAATCTTCAAGAGTTCCTATTTGCTTGTAACGTCGATCTATCTCAAGTAGTTTTTTAACTGCAGCTATGTTTTCTGAGGTCACTGCTTCAGCAGGCCTCCCAGGACGACAATCGTCAGACAAACTAAAATCTCCTCTCTGGAACTGTTTATACCACCGATACACTGAGCTACGCGATGGTGCTTTCTCACCAAACACCGATTTCAGTTCACTGACTGTGCCAGTGAACTGAAATCAGCACTCAAACCTCGCTTGAAATTGTAGAAAATTATGGCACGAAAATCGCGACGCGTTAACTCTGACATCTTGCTACACAAACAAATTCTCAAAAAATATTGAAGGTAGATGGATTTTTTTTTACTTGCTACCGCCTACTAATAGGATGCCACATCGATCGGTAGCAATTTGACTGGAATTCTTTAAATAGTTTGACGATATCTCAAAATTTTCCTAGTGACCTACGTACATTCATGTTTTCAAATCTCGTTCAGGATGGAAAGAACATTGGAAACATTAAAATACTAGGTGCTTAGGTAAATATTTCGCACATATATTCGAGTTCTGATGTTATATGGGACAATAGACAAATTGCTACATTATTGTTAAAGATTCTCTACCCCTAGTCCCGTATTACGACATGCCGGCAAGAACGGTAGCTATTTAGCATTCTTTTTACGTTGGTCTCCAACATTGTAATTAAATGAGAACCGGTGTCTTCTCACCTTCTTAGGTTTAAGTCCATGTCGCAATACATGTTCCAGTACAATAAAAAAGTGATGTACTGCCAAATGGTCACTGTCCAACATCCTTCCATATCGTAGTGACTGTTCTATCATCTCCTTCAC
The DNA here is from genome assembly GCA_030578115.1 of Leucoptera coffeella. Taxonomy (NCBI): domain Eukaryota; kingdom Metazoa; phylum Arthropoda; class Insecta; order Lepidoptera; family Lyonetiidae; genus Leucoptera; species Leucoptera coffeella. The sequence continues at coordinate 52,165 of JAMBLF010000342.1, forward strand.
AATAAGCTTACATATATGCACCAGATTGCTTCTTTCCGTTGCTGCCGGATCACGTGCTGAAATTAAAATATTATTACATTGAATATAGGACAGAATAGTCACTATTGTAATTCTTATACTCTGTAGCGAAACGGGCGTAATGTGTATGCTTATTCTTGTCGAAGCTGGGTTTAACGATATTTAATTTTATAACATATCTCTTGTAAACGGCGACATGGCTTACCACCTGTCACATTGAGTACTGACTATCTGGTCAACACGTGGGTTACGAGGTGGTCATAGAATTACTAGTTTCGTAATTGCGGAGATGTACACCTGAACCTTTGCCTACCACGCAAAAGTTGATGGTCGTGAACGCGTTCGTCTTTATGATATCTCTCGTCGCACTTAAATTGAAGTTCTGTTAGGGGAACATAAGGATTTACGTAAATCCTATACTACTACTAAAAGTGTCTGGTGAATTAATATACGTCCGAAGTTCTGTATGCATGTATTCTCTACGTCAAAATATGTATTATAAAATACGTGTCGAATTTATTTTCTTTGCATACTTGCGTGCTTGTTTATTTTGTAGTCATGCTAGTTTTTAATAACATTACATAGTTTTTGTCGTATAGTTACATTTTAGGAAATCGCTGTTCTTGACAATTTTACGAAACTAGTTTACGTTATTCGCAAATAACCTAGTTTAACAGGTTTAGGTTAACAATACCAGTAGCACCAATTTCATTACAATATTAATAAAAATGGACTGTGCTGCTTCATTTTATTCTAAGAATATATTGCAAAGTAAATATCAATCACAGAAATAAAGACATCATCATAAAAATACATCGTTAACAGGAACTAAAAGCTTCCCGTGTTTCAGTGTACTTTGAAGGTCAACAAACATTTCAAAAAGCGTCTTGCACTATCGCAATTAATTTACCTAGCAACGCATCAAAATCATCGGAACTGGAACACGATTTCGCGAAGGATGTCGTCATAGCATCCACATCATCCAGCTCTTTAAGACACAGCCAATCACCGTCAACAGACACGCGGAAGTTGCATAAATAAATCGTGTCTTGGGCCGCACCTAAGTCTTCTAAACTCTCACAATCTGAGTCCACAAATCTATTGGGAACTGAAGGTCCTTGGGTTGAACGACGTACATTTGTAGGCCACATTTCAATAATAGGAACACTAATATGGTCTATTTAAGGCTTTTTATCAACACTTAAAGTTGTATAAAATGTACACCAAAATAACACAGTTTATAAAAACTATATAGGTTTATTACACGTACAAAATTATAGTGCTTTTAATACAGCAGTTTTTCTAGAAATTACAACTACTATCGTTTGTTCAGACTGTGTGTATTATTGTAGGATATGAACCCTCTCTCTGTGGGGTAAAAATCAATATCAAAACAGAACACTGCCATCTTTTGGCTCTCTCTAGAACTAACTTATGAAAGTTGCTGTTTTTGTAAACAGAAGTTGTATATTTTATGATAACATTTTTGGTAAGCTATACTTGTAATAACAAATGTTCTCCTCTTTACAATTGTACATTTTAGTTATATGTATATACCTACGTAAGGAATATTTTCTTTATTTATTTTCTGAACTTTTAGAGTCTAGTTTTTTATACAATAAGGGAGAACACTTAATCTAAAATAAATCTAATGTTACTAAGAAATGATTGCAATGTAAAGGAACTCTATAAATAAATAAATTAATTATGCCCTTTAATCTCTTTGAAACCTCAAAAACATTCTTTTTCATTCACACATTTTAATCCCTTTTGGGGTGGACAGAATGTTGGAAACATGAAAAAAATTTATTGGTCGCTTATTAGAATAAATATAGGGGTTGTGATGTCATATTACACACGTTTTGGTGATAGGTTAGTAGCCCACCGCCCAACATATTACACATGCCCCAAGTCGCCTAAGACGCCTTCTACAATATGCCAGGAAGAATGGCACTTAGTCAGCATTTAGTCCCAGCTAGGACAGGACTAATATCACCAACACTAATTGTAATGTGTGTATCGGTATATTACTTATCTATTTATACAGTGTATTTACACATGTTTAAACATCTTTGAGATATGAAAATAAATACAACTATCTAATTTTGGTTTTATTGTCATGTATTCAGTGAAACATTTTATTTGGATACTGACAATCAGTTGCTAGACCTACTGAAAACTTTATAGTGTCAATTATTTAATTCTTATGAAATTCTACACGGAAAGTAACATATTTGTATTTCAGTCCAGCTTATATAACTTTAAAGTTAACATGATGGATGAGTTGTATCTAGTCCTGGCGCTGTGTTTATAACAATCCTATATTTACTTAGTGATAAAAAATAACAAAAGAATTAAAATATTAAGCCTGAATAACATATCCAAGTGTGACGTTACTCTTCATCTGATTCAACAAAACAAACATTATGTAAACAGTCTTGTTTGTCTGTATACTTGTATTATTTTCTAATTTATATCATAAAATTCAAGCTGAGTGATGAGATATTACTTCTTCAAGGATTTCTCGATTACAAGAGGCTTGACAGTATTTTCATGTATTGAAGTTGTGTGTAGCAACTGTTGATGAATGTCCAAATACATAGGTTTAGGTAAACGCATATTAATTTACTAATTTTGAGACTTTTGGAGTGAAATTACATTTTATTTTATAATAATTTAGTGACCGTAATAGCCACAGCAATTGATTTCAAAAGAAATACGTGGCAACCAAGCCTTCAACGTTAGCTTACGCATTAATTATAATTAATTAATGAAAACAAGTACATACTTATATAAAACTCTTATCTGTATTTATGTTTATATTATCATAAATTAACTTATAATAACAAACCGTACTCACATTTCGCTCCTGTGTAAGATACTTCTGGTCTTGATACAAGCATTTCTGGCCATTTCTCGTCAGTTGATGAAAATAATGATGAAACGTAGGAGTTTTCTATTGAAGAGAGAATTGAGGCAGTGGATGGCGTCGGTGAAATTGGTACTTCTTTGGTCACTGAAGCCATTTTTGTTGTAAGGTGAGCAAAAATCAATATCAGAACATTCTATTATATGCTTAAAAGTTAAACTTTTGTGATGATTTAGCTAATTATCAATAATATAACACTAGAATATTGGGTGGGTGGCGTAGAATACAATATAATTATATTGTTGTTTTGTGTCTGCATTATTTGACAGTTAAGTTTGACTGACAAAATTGTACTTCAACATTAATTCAACATCGGGAAAGAAAGAATTTGCCAATGTGTGTATCTATTACTACACTATATTTATTAATATACATAATTTTAAAAGTATCTTAAGCTTCACAATGGAATAATTGTGTGTTGAATATATACCCTTATCAAATTCGGAAGATTTATCTAATATTTTCGTATTATATAGTATGATTTTTAATTGTTGTCAATTATTGAGCCTTTAAATACCCAATTGCACTAAGACATGTAATATCTAGCTGTCTAATAAATACTGTATAGTAAATTTAAGTAAAAACCTTTATTAATTTTAATGCCTAGACATAGAAAATACAATGTAAACAGTGTACTGTTCTACATAGTTTTATGGGTGAATCTTGCTGATCTTCTTGCTTGTCCAAATCAAAATAACCAATCTTGAGCGCAGCGTAATCGTTCGATTAAAAGGCAGTCATGTTATTGTTTTGACAAGATAAAAAGTACCTATGCTTCAAACTTATTGTCTCTGATGTTTAGTTGATATTTTTGGTTGTATTTTACTTATTTCTCGATCGAGAATATTAATCTTATTCTGAGACATATATTGATACAAAGGATTGCCAAAAATATTAATCATGAATTATCAATGTACTAAAACCTTAAAGCCTTTGAAAATTGTAGTTATAAACCCTTTAAAAGCGGAGTCTATGTTTCTGCTTTCCAAGATACTATCGGGAAAATGTTTTGGTGAAGACCGTCTTATTGACATTATACTGTACGTTGAAGTAAATCAGATTTCAGAAGCCGTAAGCCTACAGGTCAATTTAGAAAGCTGTGCCTATCAATGTATTAATTCAATAAATATTTCTACGATGGTACCACGGTAAGTTATAATGTTTTTGTGAAAATATTAGTACATATAGAAACATACATGCGAATGTTTTTAAAATATATTCTTGATTGTTTCACAGCTTAACTGATGGTGATATTTTCTGTTTCATCACAAAGTTTACCAATCCAAACAAGTTTGATATAAGTTCAGATGAGCATATGGAGGAATTAGTTTCGATTATACGCATCGCTAGAAATTTAAATTTTATTGAGGAAAAGAAATCAGACCATAGTTTGAAAAACAAACCCGACAAAGTTAAAAAAGTGGAAGAAGAAGCTAAACCAATTATTGTCGCTGATGGTGTCATAGCTTTAGAAATTATAAGAGCAGTTTCAGTAGGTTTGCCTCCTGAAATATTATTCTGTGTGACACCGTTGACTCAGATAGCCAAAATGGTTCTTGCAAGGCATTTAAAAGTAAGTGCATATTTTTAGATTTATTAAAAGAAACTAAGGCAGAGGCATCGCAATGCGACAATTTAGAAAATAAATGGATATAGTACTAAAATCACAGTAAATAATGGCGTTGATCTTCCCGTTAAAGGTAATGCTAAATGATTATGGTGTATGTTTTAGTTAGTAATTTTCTTGCATGTTTTAGATGAACCAAAGTTACATAAATGAAATCCAGGTGTGGGCAGCAAATGACGAGATTTTTCACTTGGAAATAACAAATCCTTTAATAATCAAACCTAGTTTAGCTAAAAAAATGCCGAGTAATTGGAATGAATTCGAAGGCGACAAAAAATGTGTTGCCAAAGACTGTACTACTTCCTGGCTGAAAAAAGAATTTATTTGTGAGGTTGGTAGTTTAATATAGGTACTTAATAAAACTTAATAAAACTAAATATTTCTGGTCATCAATTAATTTATTTCTTCTAGAAAATTAGTATTGACGTTGACTAGGATTTTTTTCTGATGATAACCCATTATAAAATATTTAGATTGTTTTGGACATCATTCACAAACATATTTAATTAAAATTGATATTTTAAGGTCCGTGATGAAGCATCCAAATACACGTATGGCCCTATTTCTAAAGCAGAACATTTCGCCAATACTTTGCTCGAAATCTGGAAAGGTCGCAACGAAAGTGAAACGTATAAACTATCGACATCCATCGGAGTTATAAGTGATGGCTCTATGAATTCCGTAAAAGGTTCCAAATATTTATCTTTATTTTAGTATTTGAAATAAACTATAAAACATCGGAAACTTACGTATGCGCGATGCGTCCAACATTAAAACAATTTTAGAAGTTCAACTAAAACTTATCAACGACGCGACTAATCAATCTCTAGAAGAATCGAATCTTTGAATTAAAAAGTGTGATGTCTAGAAAACACTATAAAAACAAAGCGCTCTTATTGATGATAATGACGTTAATGGCGTATGGTAACGAAAGCGCAATGATCTTGATTAAGTTCATGACGCAATATCTGTAGGATGGTCAGGAACTTTTTAGACTAAGTTCTTATATTCTAGGTACTGCCCAGGTCATGCCGATTATTTTCCAAGGAGACGGTTGGAAAGTAAACATGTCGGCAGGAGACGACGCCCACGTGTTGTTGGAAGTGAAGAAAATGAACACTGTACTTGCAGACAAGCGGCGAACCGTAAGAGCTCTGATTGATGATTAGCACTAGGATTGTTAATACATTTCTGAGTAAAGCAAGTTCATAATTAGTGTCCTAGAAATTCTTGCACCCACGCACTATTTGTAATTTATACAAGCGAAAGGTTCGGATAAGTAGCTAGGTAATGAAGTTTATGACTCGTTCCTAGAAAAAAATCTTATATAGAAGATCATAGAAGTTTTTTATTCAAGAGATTAGATTTATATTAAAAAGGTTGATGCACTACTTTGCCTCAGTGAAAAAAATGTTACCAAAAATGTTGAGTCCATTTACGATAAGTATATTTAAGATATAAAATAATTCCAAAATTCGTTTATATTTCCAAAACTTGTAAAATTTATAATTACAGCTTCATCAGGCAATACAGAAGGCAAGTATTACTTTGGATCAAAAAGAAGAAAAACTCGCGACTTCGGCCCGTGGCTCTAGCTTCGACTCCAGTTTTGTTGAAATTATCGGCTGGGATCTAATTAAAGACAAACGTACTTATTCCATAACGGGCCGGAGTTTGGAAGAGGAGATCGCCCGAAGAGAGAAGGAACTGGATCCGGAGATGAAGTGGTCGTGGTGCGACGTTTATTTGAAAGAAGGCTACTACGATACTAATATCTTCATCAAGAAACCGTATTACTGGGATCCCAACAACCAAAAATAATCATGGAATGTTCTTACATTCTGTTTCTATTATTATTCGAATAGTTGAGTAAATTAATTGAATTCAATTGTGCTCTATTTTATTTAACCGGCAACAAAATAATAAAACAAAATGCTGAAAGACTTGCGAAATAATTGTTTTTTTAAAATGAAGGTACATTAGCTTAAGAAATGCAAGATCACGTGGAATGTGCCTTATCATTCTGTGAATTCCTTTGCATCACGGAAAGGAGTGTTTGGAGTTAAATCTGTTTCCCCTTTTAAAATTATCTTTAGACTGGAAAAAGGGATAGAATGAATGATCATTCCATTCGTCTATGGAAGGAATTTATTCAATTGTACACGTACCTTTATAGCTTGACGTTTAAGAACTGGACTTGGATAATTTAGATTGGTAATGCATTTCTTTGACTGATTTATAAGAAAAAGTAAGTTCTAAATACTGGTGTGAAGAAAAACTATCTATGATCACTCAAATGGCAAAAAAAGCCTTAGCACGTTTGAAATTTAAGGCAGTGTGATGAATTTGTTCGTAGTTATTTTTCTTTGCTATGAAATACCGCTTTGGAATGTATAAATACTCGAATGGTACTTAATAACCGAACTTGGACGTAATTGAGTTGTTTTGGTTGAAAGCTTGAAACACATTTACGTTTCCTTGTTTTTGTATCAATATACGAATTCTAATTCCGTACTTGTAGTAATTTGATTCTACAATAGAAATAACTTACGTATTACATTAATAAGGTTTCACAGCTAATAACAACCACGCAAGTTTGATTAGATTTTTTTGTATGTGTATCTTTTCCAAATTTAAATTAATTTTGTTAAGTACACAATTATTTGCTTCTTTTGCCAAAAGAATTTAAACATGACCCAATATTTTTTATTTTTTGGGGATCCTTTAAAACGCCTTCGAAATAACTCTTTATTCCATAGATTAGAAGCTTCGGTATGCTCACCAGGGATTACTAGCAGGCGCTCAAAATAAGCGGGGTTTAGCCTATTCGAGTGGAAATCGTTTGCAATAAACTCCCGTCACCGGTGGTGTTTCCCAAGCTTCGGCTTCATATTTAGCATAGAGCCGATACTGCATTAGCAGATATAAGTATAAGTATACGACCTACTATGCGTGTAGCTTTTGTTAAAATTTATTTTCAAATCAATGCTCAAAATGCGTATCGTTGCAATGAACTACTGTCCAATTGGTAATGGATGATAAATGCATGTTCTTATATATTAAAATAATGAGAATTACATATGTAAAAATTAAAATAAATTTTAAATATAAGGCACCAAAAATCTGCGATAACTGATTTATTATTATTATAATTTTAGACAACGCTTTCGCGTAAATGAAAATAGTTTGATTTATGAAACGTATTTAACAAAGCGTAATCTAATGATATTCTTTTTGCGTTATAACCTACTACTACCGGTATACAGGCTATAACTATTGCAAAAAACTTGCATACTTCACATAATGGGCAGAAACCCTAACCAAACCCAAAAACTTTAAACCAATGCAATACTAAAGTAAAGTCTAATGAAAATTACAAATCTTAACGAACTTTGAAAATTACGAATTTAACCAACTTACTACAAACCAGTTGTTATTTCCGAGAATCACTCAATGAAACGTGACAAGTAATGGTTCCGTCTAGGCCGTGAACGCTAAAGGGTGCCCGGAGGAAATGCCGTTTTTCTACTTGATAAGCCGATATAAAAGGTCAATGAAGATACGAGTGACAAACTGACCTGATAACGCACATCCATTGCACCGATACGCACGATTTAAATAATGGACGTGTATTTGGTGTCATTGTTTCTGTGTTTGATAGAAATGAATACAATTAAGTACCTACGTTTATTTTAGTCAATTGTTGATCGGGTGTTTATTTTTGTGGTAGTTAACCTTAAATACGTGGATATACTCACACTCTTTTATTATAATAGAATAGTTTATCCGCAAGGTTTAGATTTCCTATCGCGTTTTTTTGAAAATTATATGGAATATCAGTACCCTTAGTCCTTTAGTGATAGACAGTAGCTCTACGAATTGTGAAAAGAAAGTCAACATCCTTACTGAAAAGCCATTTTGCTTTACTTCTAATTAATAACATTGAATTAATACGATGAAAAGTTAATAATAAATGTTAATTTTATTTATTTTTATATTGGTACACATCTTTATTTCGGATTGATTCAATATAATTAGGTAGTCGGATATGTGTCGATAAAAATTACTATTTACTTATTTATTTAACACGCAAAGATAACTAACCAGAAAAAGAACCAAACCTACATTTTCCGCATGGCTAAACGCGCTTTATTTAGTTCGAAATCCTGATCTCAAATAAACATTCCGCGAGATAATCCCCAAAACGCATGGAACGAAACGCCGTGCAAAGCCAATAAAAGTCTTTGTTTGATAGCCGTGTAAAACGGTAGGAAAATGGATTAATGCCCAATTTCACCAACGTCCCGTAACTTTAGGGGATCCCCTAACAACGTTTAGGGGATGTTTACGGGATGGTTTGCGTGTCACCAAAATTAGGGACTCCGTAAAGCGCTTAGGGGACCCTTAAATTTAGGGGGCCACAAATCGAGCCCCTAAAGGTTTACGGAATAGTTTTAAGGTTATATCTTGTGTGCCTTAGCTCATACAAAACAAAATGGATGAGGATGGCAACCTGTTCGAGTATTTGGATACACTTGATGAGATAAATTATCCAAATAGACGTCAAAGATTAATACGAGAACGAATAGATTTTTTTAGTGCATATGATGAAAAGGATTTTTTCAATAGATTCAGGATGTCGAAACAATGCGTAACGCACATCTTGAGCAAAATTGATCATCTTTTAGAGTTTCGGGATGACAGGTGAGTTTTTCACCACCTAATTAATTTGGTTATCTAGGTACATAGCTACACTTCCCAGTTGAAATAAGTAGGCAGGTAATAGGTGTCTAGATTCTTACTCATTGAAGTAAAGTGAGTACCCAAGTACCTACCTACCGAGGTAGTAGCATGGTAGTAGTAGTAAACTGACTTCCCTAATGCAGCTCCTATCAGCAACTATTATTTCTCACTAGTTTCAATTTTTTTTCAGGAATAACTCTGTACCACCAATAAAACAGCTACTCATTGCGTTGAGATTTTATGCTACAGGCTCACAGCTGCTAGCTATTGGTGACAATGCTGGCATTAGTATTTCCACATGCAGCAGAATAGTCAAGAAAGTATCACAGGCTATAGTTACCCTGCGCAGAGATTTTATTAAATTTCCTGAAACGCAAGATGAACAAATGAGAGTAAAGGAAGGTTTCTACAGGATTGCCTATTTCCCCAATGTCATAGGGTGTATTGATTGTACACATGTGAAGATCCAATCACCAGGCAAGCCACCTTTTTTATAATGTTACCACTGTGTTATTTGTTTGGTAGGTACATTACATATAATCGTACATCAGCTAAATATTAAGTATTAATTGGCAGGTGGGGATGACGCAGAACTGTTTCGCAACAGGAAGGGCTACATGTCAATGAATGTTCAAACAATCAGTGGACCCCAATTAGAGATCTTGGATATTGTGGCGAGATGGCCTGGATCAACCCATGACTCCGCTATATACCAAAACTCTAATCGCTACAGACTTTTCGAGGATGGCACTTATGGGTCTGCATATCTACTTGGTGATAGTGGATATCCCCTTAAGGTAATGTGTGTATGTGACATGGTTTTATTATGATTATGACAAGGTCATTATCAATCAAGGAAATTTATTACAAAAAAATACAATTTTTTAATAGTATATTCATTATATTGCATGTAAAAGTATTACGACCCCGTTTACCTTTTGGGTCAGTGGCTGGGTTGCCAGAGGGAAATGTTTGCAGGAAACCATCCTCATGATTTGTCGGTCCCTAGACGTCACCTATATCATTGTGAGGAGGATTTTACATCGGCTTTCAAACCTCGCATCCAGGTCTCGTGCACGGGAAGAAAAGAGTGTTAATACATGAGAATTTAAGTGTAAGCCGATTAAATCTATAAACATTCGTTATTTGTAATATAAGATTGAGTATGAATTATGTTAATTCGTGTATTCGTTCGTTCGTTCAATAAATTAAAGTCTACATATTTTCGCCTGTACTAACCCAACAAGATTGTAGAGACCATATATCACCACCTTGTAAGATTACATGCAATGTGATAATTGGTCTCGAACACTATATAACTATATATATATAGATATATATATATATATATATATATATATATATATATATATATATATATATATATATATATATATATATATATATATAATATAACTATACATAAATAATACCTTTTGAATTAATATAAATTATAGTATGCACCTAGAAAGAGGTGGTTACGGATACGAGTATGTACCTGAAATCATATTTAGAAAAAAAAACGATGGTATTGCGTAGATATTTATTTTGATTATTGTGAATTGAGTTAGTATGGAAATAAAAAAGGCTGATAAGTTTGCAAACTATTCCGTAAGTGTGGAATATGCAAATAGTTTGGACTTTCTAACTTGACTTGAATTTAATCTCGAAGCAAAATTTGAATAAGCTCTTGAACATGAGTTCTAGTCTCCTTTTACCATATATTTAAATAAGTTACCTGCTACAGTAATCTAGGTACAGGTATTTCAAAATAAGCAATCGATATTTAAAAATCAATTATAACATAACGTAGAAGTTCTCCTACAACTACTACGTTATGTTACAATTGATTTTTAAATATCGATTGCTTATTTTGAAATACCTGAACCTAGATTACTGTAACTGTGAACTGTTGTGAACTGTGAAGTGACATCTTGCAAATCATATATACATATATGAATGAATGAATGTTTGTTGTGAATGTTTCTTGATGAATGAATGAATGATGAATGATTGCAGTTCATTTTCCTTAGAACAATATAGACATACTTATCATAATAATATATTCATCAGCCTTCATGAATCTATGTCTATATGTATGTACGAGTATATCTATGTCTATTAAATCAATTCATGCCTAAACACTAACCAAATCTACCATTAACCAATATTCAACTTGAATTTCCAGGTGAATTCACCTTGAATTTCCAACACCATTCTATTTATGCAAAGCACATCCATACGTCTAAAGAGGTCCTTGGCCACACAATTAATAAACGACGAGACGTCGGTGTGATTACCGACCACGTCGTTTGTTTAACCTTTCCTGCCAATTTGATTCTCAACCTTATTTGGGAGCCTTCTAAACAGAGCTTATTTCACGTTCACGTTCCATAGCCGCTACATTCACATTGTGTTAAATAAACTTCAATTTACATTCACGTCTTTAATTCCTTATGGAGTGAACAGAATCTAAAAGATCTGTTATCACTAACACGTATTGGTAATTTCTCTTTGTTCACTTTAAGCATTATTATAGGGACGATATTAATATCGTACATTGGAGATAGGTTTCTAGCCCATCGCATAAAAGAATATATATGGTCCTGGAGCTAGAGTACACTAGTCCTTCGTTTCTTATGACATCAGGGAAGAACGACAGCAAGCATTCAAGTACGTTTTAAACTAGTATGCGACTAAATAAAATTCTAGTATAAAAGATATGATTCATAAGATCTATTTATAAGCTAGAGTATGAGTCACAAAATATTCTCGGGATTTTCCAGTGGTTTGCACACTGGACCCTGTCCCTATCTTTATACGGAAGATTGAACAGCCAATGACTTCGCTTTAGCTTAGCAAATGTATCTCGAATAAATGTGTGATAGTGAAAATGACATAGAATGATTTTCGATGAGTTACTGCATTTACGAGTAAGAGAACAAAGTTACCTATAAATCATTTATTTGACTTTAACAACTGAGGATTTGGTCATTAAACTGCTATTGTTAAACTCTCAAATAGTACTAAATTCAATGAGATGATTCAATTCTAAATAAAATGAGTATAAATCGCGAGTGTTTAAAATAGACTTTATTTCTTTTCGTGATATAATACGTATAAAAATAAACGTTAGGTCGTTTTCCTAAATAGTGAATTAACTAGTACAGATTAGTGGTAATAATTCGTGAACATCTCTACCAATTGATTGTTTTCGTAAATTATCAAGAATACTTAATTCATTTTCTTCTACGCTTTCTCAATGATTATTATTCTGCGTACTTGTAAGCTGAAACTTATTGTGATCTAAATTTACCTGCGAAATAACTAGGTCAGCTAAACCGGTTTATCTTCAGCAGTTTATAAAACAAACTTTATTTGAATTTCCATCGCCTGAAGGAAATTTATCTGCGGTCCGAACCGTATTTCACTTTGAAGATTGCTTCAACAAAAATATACTAGGAGAACGGCTACGGAATTATGATGCTTTGAATTACACAAGTATTATTTAAATATTGACTGCGCTTTGGCGATGCTGTGTGTGAGGTAAAATTAAACGTTAAATTTATTACACTAAGAGTCGCGAAGTTCAGTCGTCTATGGTGCATCAACTAAGTCAGCAGCTCAGTGAAAGTTGAAAATACAAATAATTATTTTCGGCTGAATATTTAGTCAGTTGTGATACCAAATTGGCTAAATATGTTTGCTTTGGGATTATATTTGGATCCTCAATTGGAACGAACCGAAGAACAAGGAAGAGAAGAAGAATTGGAGCTTCGATTTCGTTTTTCTTTGGTTGTAGTGGCTGGCGGCGTTGGTGTAACCATGGCGATGAAATAACAAGAAGTTCAAACGCCGTGGCATCAGTGTTTGTACTTCAGCCGACATAACCTAAGTGGTGATTGGCTTAATAAAGAATTAATAATAAGAGTCGCGAAGTTAATACAATACACAGAAATAATTAAATTTTACGCTAAAAATGTCTTTCATTATTAACATAAATATGTGAAAACTGTAATAAAGCTAAAATGTGTACAAATACATTGGGTATTAAAAAGTATGTATGAATGCATAAAATGTATAAAGAAGTGACCAAGGAGATGTTTCATATCTCCGAGATTCTGTCAACCCCAAATGGGATTAACGGACGTGAATGAATGTATCAGGGCCCTTACTCCACTAATTAACTTTGACAGCAACTCAACTGCGAGGCTATAGCGATAAATCTGCATCTCGGCCGTAAAAGTGGCACTCTGCTAATATTTTGACAGCCAGAATAGCGCCATGATAGCGAGTCAATGGCACTTCAGTGGCCACTCAAAGTACAGAAATTATTGTCTATGGATTACAACAATTTAAAAAACTGTTTGCACTGACAATGCAGCAATTTCAATTAATGCATATTGATTTAGCAGTTAAAAGTTTTAAGTTTATAACGTAAACGTAACTAAAAACGTAACTGAAAAAATATTTTAGGTTTTTAATTGAAACTAAAACTACTAACTGAGTGTGTGAGTGTACATTAGAAATTGACCATAAACAAAGAAAGCTGTCAAAACAATAGTAGAGTACCAAATGAAGGCTATTGAACTAATATTTAGGCATGTCAGACGCAGAAGTATTTCGATAGCGTTTCAGTGGCCAAAATTTGTTAGTGGAGTGCGAAAAGTGTCAAATTACGGCCATTGAACTGCCACAATGTCGACACTGAAGTAATACTGTGGCCAATATGAATTAGTGGAGTAAGGGCCCTGTATGCATGTGATGTGGGCACATCGCAGCGTCGTGACAGAGGGGTCCCGACCCTGAAGTGTGGGAAGATATGGGGGATAGCCTACAGACGAACCTAGCCACCAATAAGGTGTGTGTACCTGACTGGCCCTAAGTCCCTATAGCATAACCCGAATATATACTTCTATACAAACATGGACCTGAAAATGACTATTTTCTTAAAAACATGGTCCTGAAAAAATGACTATTCTCGAACAAACATATTCAGGACCATGTCTGTAAGAGAATAGTCATTTTCAGGACCATGTTTGTAAGAGAATAGTCATTTTCAGGACCATGTCTGTAAGAGAATAGTCATTTTCAGGACCATGTCTGTAAGAGAATAGTCATTTTCAGGACCATGTTTGTTAGAGAATAGTCATTTTCAGGACCATGTTTGTTCGAGAATAGTCATTTTCAGGACCATATTTGTTAGAGAATAGTCATTTTCAGGACCATATTTGTAAAAGAATAGTCATTATCAGGACCATGTTTGTAAGAAAATAGTCATTTTCAAGAACCATGTCTGTAAGAGAATAGTCATTTTCAGGACCATGTTTGTTAGAGAATAGTCATTTTCAGGACCATGTCTGTAAAAGAATAGTTATTTTCAGGACCATGTTTGTAAGAAAATAGTCATTTTCAGGACCATGTCTGTAAGAGAATAGTCATTTTCAGGACCATGTTTGTTAGAGAATAGTCATTTTCAGAACCATGTCTGTAAGAGAATAGTCATTTTCAGGACCATGTTTGTTAGAGAATAGTCATTTTCAGGACCATATCTGTAAGAGAATAGTCATTTTCAGGACCATATCTGTAAGAGAATAGTCTTTTTCAAGAACCATGTCTGTAAGAGAATAGTCATTTTCAGGACCATGTTTGTTAGAGAATAGTCATTTTCAGGACCATGTCTGTAAAAGAATAGTCATTTTCAGGACCATGTTTGTAAGAAAATAGTCATTTTCAGGACCATGTCTGTAAGAGAATAGTCATTTTCAGGACCATGTTTGTTAGAGAATAGTCATTTTCAGGACCATATTTGTAAAAGAATAGTCATTATCAGGACCATGTTTGTAAGAAAATAGTCATTTTTCAGAATCATGTCTGTGAGAGAATAGTAATTTTCAGGACCATGTTTGTTAGAGAATAGTCATTTTCAGGACCATGTCTGTAAGAGAATAGTCATTTTCAGGACCATGTTTGTTAGAGAATAGTCATTTTCAGGACCATATTTGTTAAAGAATAGTCATTATCAGGACCATGTTTGTAAGAAAATAGTCATTTTTCAGAATCATATCTGTGAGAGAATAGTAATTTTCAGGACCATGTTTGTTAGAGAATAGTAATTTTCAGGACCATGTCTGTAAGAGAATAGTCATTTTCAGGACCATGTTTGTTAGAGAATAGTCATTTTCAGGACCATGTTTGTTAGAGAATAGTCATTTTCAGAACCATGTTGGTAAGAGAATAGTCATTTTCAGGACCATGTCTGTAAGAGAATAGTCATTTTTAGGACTATGTCTGTGAGAGAATAGTCATTTTCAGGACCATGTCTGTAAAAGAATAGTTATTTTCAGGACCATGTTTGTAAGAAAATAGTCATTTTCAGGACCATGTTTGTTAGAGAATAGTCATTTTCAGGACCATATTTGTAAAAGAATAGTCATTATCAGGACCATTTTTGTAAGAAAATAGTCATTTTTCAGAATCATGTCTGTGAGAGAATAGTAATTTTCAGGACGATGTTTGTTAGAGAATAGTCATTTTCAGGACCATGTCTGTAAGAGAATAGTCATTTTCAGGACCATGTTTGTTAGAGAATAGTCATTTTCAGGACCATATTTGTTAAAGAATAGTCATTATCAGGACCATGTTTGTAAGAAAATAGTCATTTTTCAGAATCATATCTGTGAGAGAATAGTAATTTTCAGGACCATGTTTGTTAGAGAATAGTAATTTTCAGGACCATGTTTGTAAGAGAATAGTCATTTTCAGGACCATGTTTGTTAGAGAATAGTCATTTTCAGGACCATGTTTGTTAGAGAATAGTCATTTTCAGAACCATGTTTGTAAGAGAATAGTCATTTTCAGGACCATGTCTGTAAGAGAATAGTCATTTTTAGGACTATGTCTGTGAGAGAATAGTCATTTTCAGGACCATGTTTGTTAGAGAATAGTCATTTTCAGAACCATATTTGTTAGAGCATAGTCATTTTCAGAACCATGTTGGTAAGAGAATAGTCATTTTCAGGACCATGTATGTAAGAGAATAGTCATTTTCAGGACCATGTTTGTTAGAGAATAGTCATTTTCAAGACCATGTTTGTTAGAGAATAGTCATTTTCAGGACCATATTTGTTAAAGAATAGTCATTATCAGGACCATGTTTGTAAGAAAATAGTCATTTTTCAGAATCATGTCTGTCAGAGAATAGTAATTTTCAGGACCATGTTTGTTAGAGAATAGTAATTTTCAGGACCATGTTTGTAAGAGAATAGTCATTTTCAGGACCATGTTTGTTAGAGAATAGTCATTTTCAGGACCATGTTTGTTAGAGAATAGTCATTTTCAGAACCATGTTTGTAAGAGAATAGTCATTTTCAGGACCATGTTTGTAAGAGAATAGTCATTTTCAGGACCATGATTTTAGTAAAATAGTCAGTTTTCAGGACCATGTTTGTTCGAGAAGAGTCATTTTTAGGACCATGTTTGTTCGAGAATAGTCATTTTCAGGACTATGTTTGTAAGAAAATAGTCATTTTCAGGACCATGTTTGTTAGAGAATAGTCATTTTCGGGACTATGTCTGTAAGAAAATAATTATTTTCAGGACCATGTTTGTAAGAGAATAGTCATTTTCAGGACCATGTCTGTAAGAGAATAGTAATTTTCACGACCATATTTGTTAAAGAATAGTCATTATCAGGACCATGGTCCTCAAAATGACTATTCTCTAACAAACATAGTCCTCAAAATGACTATTCTCTAACAAACATGGTTCTGAAAATGACTATTCTCTCAAAGACATGGTCCTGAAAATGACTATTCTCTTACAAACATGGTCCTGAAAATAATTATTTTCTTACAGACATAGTCCCGAAAATGACTATTCTCTAACAAACATGGTCCTGAAAATGACGATTTTCTTACAAACATAGTCCTGAAAATAACTATTCTCGAACAAACATGGTCCTGAAAATGACTCTTCTCGAACAAACATGGTCCTGAAAACTGACTATTTTACTAAAATCATGGTCCTGAAAATGACTACTCTCGAACAAACATGGTCCTGAAAATGACTATTGTTTTACAAAAAGGGTCCTGGAAATGAATGTTCTCTCACAGACATGGTCCTGAAACTGACTATTCTCTTACAGACATAGTCCTGAAAATGACTATTCTCTTACAGACATGGTCCTTAAAATGACTATTATCTTACAGACATGGTCCTGAAAATTACTTTTCTCTTACAGATATGGTCCTGAAAATGACTATTCTCTTACATACATGGTCCTGAAAATGACTATTTTCTTACAAACATGGTCCTGAAAATGACTATTTTCTAACATACATGGTTCAGAAAATAACTATCTTCTTACAAACATGGTCCTGAAAATGACTATTCTCGAACAAACATAGTGCTGAATATGACTATTTTCTTACAATTATAGTCCTGAAAATGACTATTCTCGAACAAACATGGTCCTGAAAATGACTATTCTCTAACAGATATGGTCCTGAAAAGGACTATTCTCGTACAAACATGGTCCTGAAAATGACTATTCTCTTACAGACATGGTCCTGAAAATGACTATTCTCTAACAAACATGTTCCTGAAAATGACTATTCTTTTACAGACATGGTCCTGAAAATGACTATTCTCATACAGACATGGCCCTGAAAATGACTATTTTCTTATAAACATGGTCCTGAAAATGACTATTCTCGAACAAACATGGTCTCGAAAATAATTATTTTCTTACAGACATAGTCCTGAAAATGACTATTCTCTAACAAACATGGTCCTGAAAATGACTATTTTCTTACAAACATAGCCCTGAAAATGACTATTCTCGAACAAACATGGTCCTGAAAATGACTATTCTCGAACAAACATGGTCCTGAAAACTGACTATTTTACTAAAATCATGGTCCTGAAAATGACTACTCCCGAACAAACATGGTCCTGAAAATGACTATTCTCTTACAGACATGGTCCTGAAAATGACTATTCTCTCACAGACATGGTCCTGAAAATGACTTTTCTTTCACAGACATGGTCCTGAAAATTACAATTTTCTTACAAACATGGTCCTGAAAATGACTATTCTCTTATAGAAATGGTCCAGAAAATGACTATTCTCTTACAGACATAATCCTGAAAATGACTATTCTCTTATAGACATTGTCCTAAAAATGACTATTTTTTAACAAACATGGTCCTGATAATCATTATTCTCTTAAAAACATGGTCCTGAAAAAGACTATTCTCTTACAGATATGGTCCTGGAAAGGACTATTCTCTAACAAACATGGTCCTGAAACTGACTTTTCTCTTACAGGACATAGTCCTGAAAATGACTATTCTCTTACAGACATGGTCCTTAAAATGACTATTATCTTACAGACATGGTCCTGAAAATTACTTTTCTCTTACAGATATGGTCCTGAAAATGACTATTCTCTCACATACATGGTCCTGAAAATGACTATTTTCTTACAAACATGGTCCTGAAAATGACTATTTTCTAACAAACATGGTTCAGAAAATAACTATCTTCTTACAAACATGGTCCTGAAAATGACTATTTTCTTACAAACATAGTCCTGAAAATGACTATTCTCTAACAAACATGGTCCTGAAAATGACTATTTTCTTACAAACATAGTCCTGAAAATGACTATTCTCGAACAAACATGGTCCTGAAAATGACTATTCTCGAACAAACATGGTCCTGAAAACTGACTATTTTACTAAAATCATGGTCCTGAAAATGACTACTCCCGAACAAACATGGTCCTGAAAATGACTATTCTCTTACAGACATGGTCCTGAAAATGACTATTCTCTCACAGACATGGTCCTGAAAATGACTATTCTCTCACATACATGGTCCTGAAAATGACTATTTTCTTACAAACATGGTCCTGAAAATGACTATTTTCTAACAAACATGGTTCAGAAAATAATTATCTTCTTACAAACATGGTCCTGAAAATGACTATTCTCGAACAAACATGGTCCTGAAAACTGACTATTTTACTAAAATCATGGTCCTGAAAATGACTACTCTCGAACAAAGATGGTCCTGAAAATGACTATTATTTTACAAAAAGGGTCCTGAAAATGAATATTCTCTCACAGACATGGTCCTGATAATGACTATTCCCTTACAGACATGGTCCTGAAAATTACTATTTTCTAACAAACATGGTCCTGAAAATGACTATTCTCTTACAGACATGGTTCTTGAAAAAGACTATTCTCTTACAGATATGGTCCTGAAAATGACTAATCTCTAACAGCATGGTTCTGAAAATGACTATTCTCTCACCGACATGGTCCTAAAAATTACTATTTTCTCAAAAACATGGTCCTGAAAATGAATATTCTTTTTCAGACATGGTCCTGAAAATGACTATTCTCTTACAGACATGGTCCTGAAAATGACTATTCTCTCACAGACAGCGTCCTGAAAATGACTGTTCTCTAACAAACATGGTCCTGAAAATGACTATTTTCTAACAAACATAGTCCTGAAAATGACTATTCTCGAACAAACATGGTCCTGAAAATGACTATTCTCTTACAAACATAGTCCTGAAAATGACTATTCTCGAACAAACATGGTCCTGAAAATGACTATTCTCGAACAAACATGGTCCTGAAAACTGACTATTTTACTAAAATCATGGTCCTGAAAATGACTACTCCCGAACAAACATGGTCCTGAAAATGACTATTGTTTTACAAAAAGGGTCCTGAAAATGAATATTCTCTCACAGACATGGTCCTGAAAATTACTTTTCTCTTACAGATATGGTCCTGAAAATGACTATTCTCTTACATACATGGTCCTGAAAATGACTATTTTCTTACAAACATGGTCCTGAAAATGACTATTTTCTAACAAACATGGTTCAGAAAATAATTATCTTCTTACAAACATGGTCCTGAAAATGACTATTCTCGAACAAACATGGTCCTGAAAACTGACTATTTTACTAAAATCATGGTCCTGAAAATGACTACTCCCGAACAAACATGGTCCTGAAAATGACTGTTGTTTTACAAAAAGGGTCATGAAAATGAATATTCTCTCACAGACATGGTCCTGAAAATGACTATTCCCTTACAGACATGGTCGTGAAAATGACCTTTTTCTTACAAAAATGGTCCTGAAAATGACTATTCTCTCACAGACAGCGTCCTGAAAATGACTATTCTCTAACAAACATGGTCCTGAAAATGACTATTTTCTTACAAACATAGTCCTGAAAATGACTATTTTCTTACAAACATAGTCCTGAAAATGACTACTCCCGAACAAACATGGTCCTGAAAATGACTATTGTTTTACAAAAAGGGTCCTGAAAATGAATATTCTCTTACAGACATGGTCCTGAAAATGACTATTCCCTTACAGACATGGTCGTGAAAATGACCTTTTTCTTACAAAAATGGTCCTGAAAATGACTATTCACTCACAGACAGCGTCCTGAAAATGACTATTCTCTAACAAACATGGTCCTGAAAATGACTATTTTCTTACAAACATAGTCCTGAAAATGACTATTCTCGAACAAACATGGTCCTGAAAATGACTATTCTTGTTATTTTTTAATAATCATTTGGTTATATTAAATGTTATTGTTTGAGGAAGAAAGAATAAAAAAATAAATAAATCTTCACAGATCTCTTGTCTCACACAACCCTTTGACTTTCTCATGTATGCAAACTGAATTAAAATAAAGATTCATTAGGATATTATTTTGATTATCGTAATAATTGATTCTTACTTTGCTTTTGCTTGTAAATTGATAAATATAGATATCAACTTCCTTAGATATTATTTTAGGTTAAGAGAAAGATTTATCTTTTCGTGTTAATGTAATCGACAAGGATCAAGCTTATCGAGATTAAGTCCAATCCCCAGGCGTTAAGTCTATTGGTGTCACGAATTTATTTACTCTCAAATCCCTTTATTCCCTGTGATACTTCTCATTCAATTTACAAAGGGATGCGAAAGGATTCTTTATATTTGTTATACGATTTTGAAATTTTATTTAAATGTAGTAGTTTAAAAAGTTGCCTATAAAGGTATGTACTTACGATAATTTTGTTCATACTCATATTACCATCTTATTCTATATCTTATATAGAGTTCCATTACAAATTGTCTCTGTTCCAAATTACATTAGCGTGGATAATCGATGATAGTTCTAAATTATTTTATGTTTCATCTCAAAAATATGCGAGGAAGACAGCATGATTAAATACATTATTATTTTCAGGAAATGGGAACATTAAGTTTATCATTTTTATCATCAAATTATTCTCCTTTCTACTCGCCGTTTATACAGAAATACGTACAATGCATAAATAAATATACACAGAAGAAAACAATTAAAAACTCGAACGTAATATAAAGCAATACATAACGTGAACTTTGTTTTTTATCTTTTAAGCAGATTTTAATCGTGATCGGACACAAAATGCAATCAAGCTTAATCGTTTTTAGTAGAACCGTGACTGCAGTTAAAAAACAAGGGAACGTTCTCTTGTGTAGTCTTTGTTAGAGCGCAGAGATGTTATCTTTGGAATTAATATTTTGAAATGTTTAAGGTGACAATCGTACTTTAAGGGCCTCGGTTTTCCCGGAAGTGTTGTTTATCTTTTGGGAAGAAAATGTTTGTCAAGGACAGCGTGATGACAATTTGAACGTGTGCTAACAAACAAATATTTTAAAACAGTAATATAAAAAACTACACTTACGAATAAACAAGAATAAACTCTCAAATGTTAAAATAAACGAATTGTTAAAATTCGTAAAGAAGAATACAATTTCGTTATATTAATAAAAACCACTATTTTAACTTCCATCTAATTTTTATATAGTTTCTGTCTCATTACTTTAAAACACCCATCCAACCCATACTTTCCTACACAAATAATTACTTACCTTCCCTTCTAATCCAGTTAAAAATAGCCGCATTTCTTTCGGAAAGAAGAAAAGTGAACGTATTAAGCTCACGTGAATAAATCCCTTTACAGCATCTTTTGAATAAGTTTCCTTAGAAACTAGAGCAGGTTCAGCAGGTACAAGCAACACGTTCTAAAAGGGTTCATTAGTTAGCTAGCTCCGGCCTTAAGTTCTGCGAGATGCGAGTATGCAATTACGTATGGCTATCTTAGTTGAAAATTAATTTCCAACTCGTACTACGTGGAGGTTCGTAGCATGAAGGTCTTAAGACAGTTTCGCGTAGTCTCTGAGATACTGGTTCGGGTTAATGAAACGGTTAGTAAGAATACAAATACGAGCTTACGTATAAGGATTACGTATAAGACTATAGGTAATTACACTTATCACAGATCTATGCATTATTCATTCGGACATTTACTGATCTCCATTATCTGATATTACAGTTTGGCCATTTGAACCAGTTTTATATCAAAATAAAGTGTGGAGTGGTACATAGTACACCATCGATGATTATTGCTTAAATACTGCTAGTATGAATTTACCAATTTAGGAAATTACCCCTTTGCGAACAAAGAAAACCGCTCTACTATAACTTTACAAAATTAAAATAATTTATTAAATCTTATGAATAAATTGAGGATACAGTATTCTGTACTGAGTTGATTATTGTTATCTATTGCATCTTATATTTCGTTACATATTCACATTTATAGTTAAAATTCAGACCTTTAACTAAATAAATGTTATGTTTACAGATACATCTAACATAACTTCCATCAACCTTAATAAGTACATACACTACCCTAGTACACTGTTATAGAAACAATTACCTAAGCAAGAGCAGTGCGGGCCAAATTCCTTTCGATCTAATGATCTGTCAAGCGTTCCTTGAGCACACCGTCTTGGCATGTTCAGCCGCTTCAGCGGAGGCAACGAGGTGACTCTATTTTACGGCGCTTGCTAACCTAGGGTGGGTTTACAGTGGAAAGTTTACTTTATTTTATGTTATCAGAATATATTTAATAAAATTTATTTTAGTTCCTAGTAAACAACGATGTTTTTTATATAAGCGTGTTAAAGACAGTTATAGAGTATTGAAATTTATACTATAACTATAGAGTATTGAAATTTACGTACACGGATAGCCAACTTTAAGTAGATATGTATTTTTTTAATATTGTTTCATGTTTGCAAATGCTACCCGTTTCCTTAAGTGTGTAAAGGTCCAAATTACATATGAACGTAAAGAGACAGGTAAATTGATTGTTTATTGCAATTTCTAGGTATTATGTAATTTAATAGCAACATTTTTTGTGATTAGAAAATTATAAATACTCGTATACATAAATTAAAGTAATTAATACCCTTTTTAATATTATTTAAATATTCGTATGACTTCATATTCGTATCACTTAAATTCCATAAATAAGCAAACAGATCCCCTAGACTAATAATTAAATTACTAAGGACATACATAGTTCCGAAGTACTCTTCTCCTAGAAAAAGATTAAGAAACGTAAATGTAGCTTATGTATATCATTGAATACATATGTAATGTTATGTTATATTAAGTAAGGTACGGTTTGTTATCGAACTTTATTTATTTCTCTGATATACAACCGCCCTTAGCTAGCTTGAGGACCAAATAGAACATTCGTCAGGATTGCAGGCTGCAGTCTGTGAGCTGTCCAGTCGGTTAATGAGCGTTTCCATCGTTAAACAAATTGGATAAAGACGTCCGTGATCTCTCGAGAACTACTCCAGCCTCTGCCAGTGCTTGCACTTAGTTTAATTAAAGTATTGCTGGATAGGTCAATGGGAATGTAGGAAGTATGGTTATGTATTTTCTTATTAGTAGACGGTTTGTTAGAGACGTAGATATAACGTGTAGGTAAATAGGAATGCGGAATCTATGAAACAGTAAAATAATATAGTGAGAAAGTGAATGAGGGTTATATTGCGAAAAAAAAACCAAAAATATTGTAAATGGCGACATGGCTGACCACCTGTAACATTGAGTACTGACTATTTGATTAACACGTGGGTTCGAGGTTACCATAGAATTACTACCTTCGCAATTGCGGAGATGGACACCTGAACCTCCGACTACCCCGCGATGGTCGTGAATGCGTTTGTTTTGTTGTTTTTTTTTGGATATATTGTGAACTAGCTGCTATTCAATCTGGCAATAGTTTGCATTGAAGGATATGTTTATAAATACTATACAGACACATGACACTGGTATCGCTACAGTGGGCGAAGAGAGATCACGGATCCTTGAGACGATGTTGGCAAACTACTTTTAGGTTCTACCTCTAAATAAACTGAAGGACAAGAATAAGGATCCTGATGCTAGTTATGATATTTAGTTCGAAAATAATAAATTTAACTTCGTATACCCACGCACATATATCACACAGTTAATGCCACGTTTTCCTTATTTGCTATTTTCTGTTACTTTTGTTTACCTGACATGACACCTACGTATGTATTTCTTAAATTAAGGATAACGCACATTATAAAGGTTCCGTTAATCTCCCATAACCTTTACATCACCCTTAGAAAAGAAAACAAAACGGTAAAAGCATATATATTAAAATGTATGGTATTTAAATAACGCTCATTCTAAACGAATCCCATTCATTTTGATTTCTATTTTAATAGTGTTTTGTAACTTTTCTCACGGTACAATTAATTAAGATCTCCATAGATGTGAAAATTTCAATGCATGACTTATATGTAAACACATATAAGTTACCATAAACATGGTATAGTCTATGTCGTAAAGTAGAAATAAGCCAAAGCATGAAATTCTCATCTCAAGCCAAATAGCACGTTCGTTTATGAAAACATTTCATTGGGAATACTAGTTCATTAGTACCATGGACACGTTCCCAAAGTTGGCTAACAATTACCTTGGGGGCAAACATGTCCGATGAAATATATTATTTTGTTTATCTCCCGAAAGAGTAGTTAGGAGACTTTTTCTTACATAGATTCAAATGTATGGCCTGTGTTACTCTACGATATGTAATAGTTATTTCGTCTAATGTGACACTATTCGCTATGTCAGAATTATATATAGTCAGAACCAGCAACGTGGTTAGGTGTGTTCAGAGTATTCATACATAAGTTTCATCACCTTACTATAATAATATACATAAAATAATAATGTAACATGTAAAAGTAGTTGATCCATGATACCTACTTGATTTCCCCTAAGGGAAAATTTCGTGACATGCTTTCATATATTAAGATATTAGTTATATTATATTATTATCAATCCAATGAATTCTGAGAATCGTAAATACCAGACACAATACAATTAGTTTGTATGCTTCATGGAAGCTGCAAATAATAATCAATGGTCATTTCACATGGCTCTCTACTAATCACAAAATTTCTTACAGATATTTACAAAGTAAACCTTTCTTGTATAGTCAAATCTCTGACTGATTTTCGCACCGTTTAAATTATATAACAAATTAATTTTTAATTTACCCAACTGTCCGTTTTGGTGTTCATTGTACACTCTGGAAAACAATTACGTCAGAGCCCACCGCATATCGCCGGATGATTTATTATTCCGAATGAGCAGATAAAAAATGATCCCGTTTATTAACAGAGGCCGCCGAATCCGCTTTATGACGGAGATGACTGCGCCGTTACAAAACGCAAAGTGGATTAGCGACTGATCTCGAAACGTTGTCTTTATTAAAAGGGTCTTTCTATCCAAATATTTTTTTGCAAAGCTGTGTGTGGTTTAATTGAATTTGCTGTTTTGGATTGCACCCTTGCGGCCTTGGTGGGTTTTGGGACTCATGTGAATTTCGGAAGTTATTTAGATGTCTGTTATTATAAAATAACAGAGTATATTTCATAAGCATAGAGTTCTTTCAAGAAGTTACAAATAAAAATACGAAAGATTTGTCGCAGGTAAGTATGTAGGCCGAAAAAAAAACACTTATTAATCAAACGATTTAAAGAAATTAATAACAGACAGTTTATTTTATAATAAAAATGCCATTTTATTGGAAAGTATAATTCCTTACTCATAATTAAACCAAACGCAATTCAATTCCATCCAAAGAACGGAAAATATAAGAATGAATGTTTTCGTTGTGAAACTGAACGACAAAATTCAGGTTCGAGTATAAATCATGGAGAATCCCAAGTTACCGTATATTGCGGCCATTATTTCCGAAAACGACAAAGGTTGCGCACATATTAGCAAAGTTCGCGGAGATTTTGAATATGTTGACGTTTCTGCCGAACCGGGAATCGCTAAGTTATTTTTCAACTTAATAAAGTCCAGAAAATAGCATATATCATGTCTTAGACATATGTGATGATAGTTAAACGGTTTCAAATGAAATATTACACTTATACTCCAATTTATCGTTTAGTTACAGAAGTATAATTACAAAAACTTATTATAAATATTAAATAGTTTGACCAGATGCCAAACGTACATGCATATAGCAAGTATTTAACCGTTTTGCTTTTATTAATTATTGATATGGTTGTTTTGATGTATATGTTATGTTTTTTATGATATCTATATTTCTCAGGAGCGGTCAAGGTGGTGATCGTCATTGTCTGCCCTTCCTGTGAGTAAAATGAAGTACTAGAAGTAGAGGCTATCTATAGCTATGATATTTTAACCATCATTATTAACGTTCTATAAATCATAATCATATATTTCAAAACACCAAATTAGAGTCCTACTAAATATTATAGTGTTAAAAGTTCTCTTACTCTGTGATCGTTTTAATATATTTTCATCATTTACATCACGAGAAGGTTATACTCATATATACATTTACAATCAGGTCCTTTATAATCCTTTTCGGGGTAGACTAAACCTCAGAGACAAGATAATATCGTAAAGGCCACATTTTAGCACAAATGCTGGGAATGCGATGTCATATGAAACATTGGTGACAGGTAGCTAGCCCATCGCCCAATAGAGCCAATTTATCCACAGTCCCTTAGTCACCTATAACAATATGCCGGGAAAAAAGGCAGCTGGATAGAATTCGTTTTACGCCCCAGACTAACACGGCACTAAATATCATAATAGAATTATTCTAGCTATTTCAGAACTATCAAAAACAATTTCGATTCCACCTATTCAAGGGTAGGGAATACATAATGAATATTCATAAAGTTGTTACATTATGCTTTGAGAACCCTTTTCAGGCAGCTCGTTAACTCAATTTGCATCTAGTGTCGGGTCGTCAATGTGTCATTAAGGTAGATCATTCACGGAAAGGAATGTATTTGGATCTAGTAATTTTGTTGTAAATTAGGTACAGAGTGATTTTAATAACGTAGATTTGCAATATACTCGTAAATGTAATGTAACGCTGGTACCAAAATCATGTTTTTATACTTATTTTTTACGAAAAACTCTCAGAATAATAAAGTAATTATAAAAAGTCGATTATTAAGTAAAAAGTGAGGATTCAATTTCAACGAAAACTTAGCCGTAAGGTGTATGGTGTTAAGAAATAAATAAATAAATGAATGAAACTCTGGTGAATTATTAAACGCATCGTATTCTCCACCATATACATATATGGATATCTATAGACCATATTTATGGACTATTCTAGAAATTAGGATCAGAATCCCTCATTAGCCCGAGCATGTTGCGCATGTTAAATGTAATTAAATTTCCCGATACACAAGATCAGTTTCAAGGCAGCAATACTCTGAAATATTGATTGGGCTAAACTTGCAAAGTTCTTTAAGCTAGTCAAGTAATGAAGTCGTAGTTTGTTATTAATATACATAGATACATACATACACATCATAACCTAATTCACTGTAGAGGGGTAGGCAGAGATCACGGATCCCCATTTTTTATTATTAATATTGAATAGGTTACTTATCAGGGTTTTAATCACCACTTGATCTCTAAAACATCGAACAGTGTGGTACCAATTAATGATATCAGTAAAGTGAGTTTGATAAAATTGTGAAATATCTTATGAGTTTAGCATACTAGGTTGTACATCCTACTAACAATTAAAAAAATTCTCATAGACCAACTGATATATTTAATATAAGTCCCCACATTTGAGTTTTAATTAGCCACGAGCGTTCAAAAACTCGTTATCATTTTCAGTGGAGTTGATGTGGGTCACATTCTCCGCGATCGCTATCAAACCTCGACCGCTTTGGTTGCCGTCCAATTTTAATTGAATAAAAAATATTCGCGAGCTCGCAATTCCGTTCGTTTTAGATGATAGGCTAATGGGAATTGGCAGTGGTTTGGGCGGCAGACGCGCCAACTTTTGCAGGCCCAGCGATATCGGCAGTGATATATTGTCTCAATTGAATAACGGCAGCGGCTCTTACTGGTCCGCGAAATTGCACCCTTTTTAAGCCATGAACATACCTACGCGCCTAGGCTAAGTGATTGGATACGCAGCTGTGATTGAGTTATTACTAATCGGTTGAAAAGCTAAGACTTTTATTCTTTAAACAACATTTTTATGATTAACAACTAACGGGACTTACTATCGCGTAAGTTTTTATATAATAAAGTTACTTTTATTAACCCGACGTTTCGGGTACGTTGCAGCAGCCATGGTCACGGGCAGACATTTATTATATAAAAACTTACGTGATAAGTCCCGTTAGTTATTAATCATGAGTATAAATCGCGAATCTCTTAAAACTATAAAATTTTTAAGCTAAAAAAACAGAGACAGAAACACGTCTATCCAATAAGACGGTTGTGGATTTGTGCGAAAAAATACAATTCCAATTGTAAGTTGAAGAAACGTGTGACATTCGATAAAGGGTTAGCGGGAGCGTGCCTTGATATCAATATCAAGCTATTACGGGAAAATTCAAAATGTAGCAGACGTGAACAGATTTCTGTAGATGTTCGATATTCATCGGATTCAATATTTGCTGATAGCGATCTAAGCGAGCTCTGTGGGCACACAATTTGTTTCTATTGTATTCCGAAGCTAGTTTGATCATTGTGCTACCGCGGCGAAATAATTATAAACAAACACAATATAGTGCGAACAGTCTCAAAAAGTTTGACATGTTCTCAATGATTTTTCTACGTTATAGTACTCCATTCCATATCTCTTATTGACCTCTTATCTTGAATAAATATGAGAATCGTAATTAGACTACCATGCTATCTGGGATGTTAAAAAATCTAACTAGCTACCATTCTTCTCGGCGCCTTTTATAGAAGGTGACTAAGCGGCTTAAATAGAATCTACTGGGCGCTGGGCTAGCAACCTGTCACCAATTTTCATTATAAATATTGTCTCTACCCAAATATTTATGCAGAGACCTGGAAAATGTGATGCTGAATACGTACGTAATTCAAGACTATGGCTAGAAACACGTGTCCAATAATTACGAAACCTCTTCCGCTATTTGAAATAAACCTTCCATTCAAGGCTTCTCGGCTAGGCGGCCAATAAAACAGCTATCTGCAGAGTGCCGCAGTGGGTTCGTTACCTCCCTTACATGATTTACGGAGGTTTAAAAGCAAAATTATTGTACAGATTCAGCTTAAAACCACGTGTGAAATATGAAACCGGCATTTTTCAGTGCGCGGTCACTGGGAAAATGCCCAATTAGGATTCAGAAGCGCTTACAAGTGCCCAAAAAGGGTAAGAATTAGGAAGTGTTACTTTGATTATTAGGACAGACAATAACTGATATTTATGAAACCAGTAAATAATTATAATGTCTTGACAACGCAGAACTTAATTTAAAAATAGAATATTTAAAGAGTAAACAACAACAAAGATATATATATTTAAAGAATAAACATACATATAATTACATTCACGTCCTTTATCTCTTTCTTTCTTTATGTTGTACCGTTCTGATCTAAATGTTGTTTAATAAACAGTAACCAGATTTCATACACTTCGAAATTATGAAGTAATGATAGCAAAAACTTCTTTAAATAAGTAATAAGCTGTCTATTACTTATTACTGAAATATCTTCCATTCGTCTTTACATAAACTTATTAAAGCATGTGGAATGGATCTCAAAATTTCAAGCACCTTCGCAAGTTATATTTGCATTACCATATGATTGAACTACCTTTAACATACATACATATATCCACGCTTATACCTCAATGACGGGATAGGCAGAGAATAATAATAATAATATTTGGACATTATTACACCAATTGAACAAGCCCCTCGGTAAGTATATTTAAGACTTGTGTTAAGGGTACTAGTCAACGTATATTTAAGAAATATAATCTTATTATATATAGATAAATACATATATAGCATATATAATCAACGACCAGACTGGAAAGCAGTAGAGAAGCGTTTTTTTTCTTAACTCTGCCACCACCGGGAATCGAACCCGGGACCCCACGATTAGCGTTCAGGTGTCTAACCGATCGCGCCACGGAGGTCGTCGAATATATCCTCCTTGAACGATCGTTACAAATCTCTTTAGGTTCACTCACAACTATTTACTTTCTCATACATGTTCTTCTGTCCTTCATACTACATACAACCGTCTTTAGAATAATGTCTCCAATTTGATCTGTTTATGTTCTCCGTCCAACCCTACCTTCCATCTCGGCTCTATTAATTCCAAAACTAACTTAATATTTTATATTGTTAAAGATAAGTTGAAATAACCCCGAGCTAGAATATAGTAAAATAATAAGCAAGGTACAAACCTCAACATCTTTATTCTGGTAAACAAAAGAATTAATGTAATATTCAACGGATAAAACAGTGTTGTGAGGCACTTCATTTTATTACGTCTGAGAACAATTTTCTTGAAACGGCTTTTTCTTATTAATTCACGAAAGTATATTTTGCATTGTGTTGCAATGATTTTTTTAGTTTGCGTCTTGGAATAGTAAAGTTTAGGATATAATTAGTAGAGACAAGAGAATATTCATAAAATTAATTGTCAGTAGTGCTCTACCATATTGACATTTATAGAAATAAGCTCTAATTAATTGTACTGTTATTATATTCTGAAGGTAAGGTAAGGTAAGGTAGCAATAACACATAATCAATGTTTAATTAATTGTGTAATCTATGGGGCTAGTAACTTGTGAACTAAGATACATATAGTTTTATGTTTTTATATAATAAAGTTACCTTTTTTAACACGACGTTTCGGCTACTTTGCAGCAGCCATGGTCACGGGCGGTCAGTCAGTCTGCCCGTGACCATGGCTGCTGCAACGTAGCCGAAACGTCGGGTTAATAAAGGTAACTTTATTATATAAAAACATACGCGATAAGTCCCGCTAGTTATTAATCATAAGATACATATGACATCACAACCCCAATACCCATGCTAAAACGTGACCTAGGAAATATTATCGTGCCTCCAAGATTCTGTCCTGATTCTTTGAAATTAAGGACGTGAATGTATATGTAAGAGACATAATCGATCGTTTACAATACAACAAAGCAGATAATCATTATCTGAGTTGAAGGACATGTTCTGTTGAAGACAGCTTCAACTGGATAAAGGTACATACGTACATACATATATTAATTATAGTTTTATTATTCATTTTAGTTATAAATAAGTAGTAAAACAAGTAAGTTATTTTTTTATATTTACGTGAATATTTATTTACAACTGGTAAATAAATACTACATACTCAAACAGTCCTTCGGGGTTGACAGAATCTCGGACTTATAATACCTTGTAAGTCACATACAGCGTAACTAATGGGATAGTATTTATATGGAACATTGGTGATAGGTTGATAGCCCATCGTCCTGTAAATTGCAATGACGATCTACGACATGTCGGTGTGAAACACTAACCCGAAAACGAAACCTTACGATTAACATTTTTCTATTAAGAACACGCACTTTCAATTATATTACACATTGAATTAAAATTAAACAAACTGTCTAAAATACATTATAAAAACTATGACAGTGGTAAGAATTCTATTCATTTCAATTTGTTACTCAGAAACGTTATAAATGCGGCATAAATTGACCGATCTCCGTAACACAGGTAAGAACAATACCGGCTATAGAATTGTCATGTTTGCATCAAGATTAAACCTGAATAAGCTTCCTGTGTTCGAGCCAACTTGAGCATCACTAACTTAACCATACAACCTCTTACTTAGGCTACAGCCTTTGTATAACGATCATCGGAATGGCTTTTCATACCGTCCGATAACATCGCTGAAAGGTTTTGTTTCCATTTAATATATGGACAAATATGTGTAAGGTAGGTCTAGATATTTGTGCCGTTGATAAGTTCCTTCTTGTCTGGTACGTAAAAAGAATGATAGATATGTAGAATAACTAAGGGACTAGGGGTTATTTCAACCTCTTGGGCGACGGGCTAGTAACCTGCACTAATGTTCCAAAGTCAAATAGGCTATAAGTGTCTGAGTAGATATTATATCTCAGAGGTTTTGTCCATCCCTAAAGGGATTATATAATATTAATGTGGTTGTTATATTGATAAGGAAAACAGTGAACTAATAACCTATTTCCTCGTTGGTGTTTGTGAATAGAGACAATGATAATTATTTGATGAAAATAAACCTTGCTAATGTAATAAGGTCACTTAAAGCTCTGAAAACCTTTGAAAAGGAACATTTACCATATTAACTGTAATATTATTATAACTCCCTTGCTCGAGTCTGACTAACATCCACATATGCCTCCGCTAACTCAAGTCTCAACTGCTATTACTTGTGTATGTATTATGTTGTCCTCAACATATATTTCACATTGAATTTGCAAGGAAATGTACGTTTTAAAAGAGTTAGCTTTACAGAAGACATCCGATAAAAGTTGTTTGCCAGAGATTGATGATTGAGACTAGAACACAGCGTCGTCGACGGTGACTAGCCCATCAATCTTTGCGGTTTATCCGGCGCGACGGGTGCGCGTCTTTCTAATGAAATAAGAGCATATATGTGTACTTGTAAATAATTGCAGGATGCTTTCAGTGTTTCCGGGACGCGCGGTTAGATGAAAGATGTATGTTTAAAAATATGGGTTCGGTTGTTGTAGCTATGACAAGTGCGCACAGTTTAAATAAGACTATGGTTACAAGAATATTGAAAATAGAAAGGTTGCCTATCACACACTATTTTTATTTTGTCTTTTAACAAGCCAGTATGTTAGGTATTAACAGGTCGTGAACATAACTTCAATAATATAATAATAATAAATTTTATTTCATTAATTTACAGTTTATAAATAAATAAGTAGTCGTTTTGAACTCTCCTTTTAAGCTGGTCGCCTGTGTTAGGTGGGTAATAAATAGTAAGCGAAACCTAAGGATATAAAATGTTTTCTTTTTTCAGCAACTAATCATTGAAACTTATTAATGAAAATATGCATGGCAAAAATCAACTAACAACTAATTAGGCATGATCATAAACTTTTTTGCATGCAAACCGATCATCATTTGTTTTAACAAAAACTCTGATGAGCTGTAAAATTCTCGCTGTCGGCTGAAACCGAAATTGTGGTTTGGGTATGATTGATGAATTCATTTTACGAGTCGTTTGCTTAATGCAGGTGATTTGCTTTGTTTGCTTGTCGTATCGTATGCGAATGTTTTTAAAATTTACCACTAGGTCAATTTTTTTACAGAGATCGTTTTTTGTAAAAGGTTTTGGAGTTGTCTTGTATATAGTACTTGAGAAGTAAGATATATTGACGACTTAATACATGGTGACAATGAGGTAATATAGTAATTTGTTTTATGGCTATCAGAGTAACTTACATACACACACATTAACACCCTACGTTGTGTGTCCGAGTGACTATAATATAATCTGAAATTTGATAGATTAGGTAATTTTGAAAGCTTTTTTTACTCTAATCAAAACCCTAAGTCCCATTACAACCACTTTTAAACTATTGAAAAAGATTTGTTATTTTATTTGTCTATTGTCTAAACCCCACCTTACGAATATTGATCTGGAGTTGGCATCATTATCTACAAAATTGCGAATACGTAGTATTACGATAATTTTTAATGGAACTAGTTTTTCTATTGCTTTTTTATGTGGGTAGCGACTATCCTGCCAAAATCCCATACTGGATAATCGAAGCCAAACTATAGAATAGCGAAGTCGTGTTTTCATCTAGTTATTTATATTTCACTTTTCCCTTCCAACTATGAAGTAGTAAAGGACAACGTTGGCGGCCGTTGTGCTCGTAATTAGCACTCAGTTTGAAATCAGGTTGGCGGTTGCTGTTGACATGAAGTGGGGTCCGACGGGATCCTTTGTCCTGAGGTCCTTGAGGAGAATCCGGGAATCACGCTAAAGGAAGGATTTTTACAATACAAATCTTTGTAGATTTGGCAGGTGAAGATGGAAGATATTTATTATCTTCATACATATATTACTCATTGTATAATTGCTGGTATACATATAACTTAGAAAGACCTGATACGATTATATTAGAGGTCGAATTAAGCATATTTATAAACTATTAGTGATCGAAAAGACTCATCACTTTATAGATTCTAATAATAGTTAAGAGTACTCAGTCCTTTAAGAGCAATACTTATAACTTAACTATTTTCGACTCTAAGTACACTAACAATTCATAAGACTTATGTTATGAACTCCTTTATATTTTGGTTGACCTGAAAACGCGTGGGTACTTAATAGGAAAATAAGTTAAACAAAGCAGTAAGTTGCCACGGTTTGATGGGAGCAACAATACCTACCTTTGTTAGAAGATAATGCCCGACCAGGAACAATCAATCTTGCCCCTTCCTCAATGTTTAATCGTCTCGATCTATTGTTTTCACTTCAATAAAGTTTTGATTTATGAACTGCTTCGCCTCAATTGCGGACACGTACATAGAAATGAAAATAAACATTCCTTTCAATTAGTTTCGTGTTCAAATACAAAAGTTTGCTTAGTGGTACTAGATTTTGTTAATAAATACTTATAATTTCATAATGAATAAATGTTTAATTATTACCTATGATTATAAAAGCAACTATAATATCTACCTGAAACAAAAGACAAGAAATTAATGATGAGACTAATTGTGTATACTTTGTAAGGGAAAACATAGAAACACATGTGTATTAACGGCTCTTTTTTCCTAACTGAATCGACTGAGATCGTCAATAACACAAGAAAATGTTAATATGGTGCTATCCATTCGACTTCGGAATATGTGAGTGAAGTGAAAGGGCGGTTACGTAGGGGCCAGCTCAATAAGACATATGACAGTGAGATAGACGCCATATTGAAAAAGGGTGATGTTAGAAGTATCTATAACCAACGTGTTTGTGTGAGGAAGTGTATAAGTGTCAATAAAGCGAAAATGGTCTGTCAGGATCGGGACAAATGGGGATCCGTTAAATCTGCCTACCCCTCTACAGGGAATCAGGCATAATGTGTATATACGTACCATTCGACTTATGTTTAGTAAACAATGTACGTTAAATAAATACGGTTGGTGATAATGAAATGAAATGCTTTTATTTAACATAAGGATTATAAAATAAAAATAATTAACTCTTTCACATGATAATAAGTTTTTGGTGTTAATAACATACACTAATCTAGAAGCAAAATAGTGATGTCACTTCATTTTAGATAAGTGACTAGTCATCAGGAACACTTTATTCTAATCAAACAGTTACTCAGGAAATAATTAATACACATCAAGTGTTTTTCAGGGCCGAACAGAAGTGGCCCCAAACTTGGTATCATTTATCATTTGGGTCACAATTTTAAACTCGCTAAGTGAAGAGTTGAATAAAGGGCTTTATGAACAGGAAACCCACATCCATAAATTAATACTTTTTGCTCGACCTTACCAAAGACAATATAACTAAAACATAATTCAGTTTTAGAGTTTATTTTTAATAATAATTTATTATTAATTGTACTTTAAAGTTCAATTGTATTGATAATTATTGTGTTCTATTTGTTTTAGAAACTCAAAACTAATTCAACTAACAAATACGATTTTGCTATCTCTTAAAAGGCTAGTGAAAATGAAATGCCAAGACATTATATCGATGGCAGCAAAGTGTATAAAGACATCTACAAAAACGCAATTTTACAGGGGAGCGAAAAACGTGAAAAAACGGTGTATTTTCTAAACCATACATACAATGTTTATGAAATTTTCAGGAATGGTATTTAATATTACTATTTATTAAATGTTATTGAAAAATCATTATATTTGTATATAGTTTTTGAAATACGGTACTTGTTTTTTTTTACGCTGTATTATAGAATCAAGCAATAAAGACAACTGACTGATGTCTCTATTTACTTTGTAAAATTAAATAAACTTTTTAATACAAAATAAACACTTTATTTGCAATAAAAACCATAAACATATGTATAAAAACTAATTAAACAAATAAATTATATATCTTCGTAAAGACAAAATAATATTTTCTAGCCAAATAATGCAGATGTCTTTATCTACTTCATACGAATATACTTAAAACTCGAGAAATATTATTATGTAATTACAATCATTTACCTGTAAAATCAAATATATTATTGAGATTCAGTTAAAGTATGGCATTCCTATTTATTTTAATTGTTTTAGTGCTACATTAGGGGTTTTTTTCGTTAACTTAAACTTTAATTAGAACTGTATTTGATTATAGTTTTTATTTTTATACATTACATTAAGTATTTTTCTTATTCACGTAGAAAACAAAATAAAAATTTAAATGTAAGTAAACGAAAATGTATGAAATAAAATAGTCTAGTAAGTCTTCTCGTTTTGTCTCAATCACAAAGTAGGTTGAATAGGAACTATTCATCAGTGTCAACGTCTCCTTCATCACCTAGACCATGTTTAAACTCCTTAAAGAAGTTGTGATCAGATGGTGGGATTAGATTTTTCAAACACAAAGACATAATCATTGTACTTAGCAGTCGTGATTGATATTCCTGCATTATAAGAATTTGAGAGTTCCAATGGCATGGTTTCATTCTGCTGAGACCGTGCCTTTTTTGCAACATTCAATGATCATATACATTTCATCTAAATATCTAAATCGTAATTTTAAGATATCATGTCCGACTTATGAGGTTGTACCAATGTTTCGCGTACACCAAGTCCTGGGTTTTTTAATCATGTGTAGGTACTGTTCAAGAAACTTTGGAAGTTCAGAATTTCGTTTTAGCTCACTTCAACAACTGCATAGGGTTCATTATTGAGTTTACTCCAGCAAACGAAGGTGTACCATTCTAGTGACAGAAAATCTATTTAGTTTTAGAAAATTAATGCATGGACTCTGTCTCCTTCTTGTTATGTATGACCTTTTTCTAAAAAGCGATGGCAAATACGAATATGTAAGGTAATGAGTGCTGGTATGACAGAAGAATCATGAAAGCAAAATTATTGTGGTAGAGATGAGGTCCCTCAGGAGAGTGTGTAATGTTAGGTTCTGTTAAAGGCTACGGTATAGTGTGATACGTGAACGTTGTGCTATGAAAGAAGATTTAGAGACGAAAATAGAGATAGGTATGTTAAGGTGGTTTGATGTATGGATGGATTGAACGAGGATTATTAAAAGAATCTATAAAGCTAAAGTGGAAGGTAGATTCGGACGGGGGAGGCCGCGTAGAACTTATTGAGATCAAATTGGAGACATTCTTGTCAAGGTGGGTGTACGTAGTGTGAAGAACAGTAGAGCATGTATGATAAGGTTAATGGGTGTGAGTGAAGCAAGAGATATTTTGTCAGAAACCTTTCAGATACGGATCGATTGTCTCTGACAATGCGTAAACACAAACTTATAGAAAAACAATACGGTTCCGGTTCAGACCACCGTAGCTATCTGACCATAAGTGCATATCTTCTAGACCCTCTTCAGCTTTCATTCTAATGTAATAGTAAAGGCAACTGACAACTTCGTTGGAACCCCTTTTTGCCACAGTTTCATCTTTAGCAAATTGCTTTTATCATACCCTAGTCGAAGATGGTGAAGTTGTATATTGATAATTTTTTTTAAGTAAAAAGACTGGGGATAGCGTATGGGTGAGCAGAATAAACGACCAGATTCAACTTGCCTCATCTGCTGAATGACTTTGTATAACAGGGATGCCTTTTTACAAGGGATGGTACTATCTATGAACTTGCGAGCATGAAGATATGTATGGGCATAATAATACCTCTTAGGTCGCTTTTTAGCATAAATATTAGAGATGTTGTGTCATATACAACATTGATGACAGATTGCCAGCCCATCGCCCAAAAGATTCCATTGAATCACGGCACCTAATTAGCATTATAACGTCACAGACTTGAACGGGACGGGTACGTTTCTACGACGTAAAATATAATAATATAGTATCTTTTATTTAAGGATTGTGTTTCAATTTCTTCTAGGATGCCCTCTTATTGTATAAGAGCTTTCTCGGTATCTGAATTAACTGAAAAAATAAATTTCGATCAAAATACTTGTATGAAGTGGTTGTAAATAGAGACATCTGAGTAGTATAGTCCGCAGTAAATAATGACACCTGCCAGATATCTGCATTTACGCCGTAATAACCTCAAGTTTTGAATTAGTCTAAATAAGAACGAAATCAACATCGAATAAAGTAAAACGTATTAAAAGTTATTAAAATATATTTAAAATAAATGTCTTACATAAACTTTTTCTATCCATAGTTTCTGTTTAATTAATTTGTTAGACCGGTGCTGTCGTTAATTTCTTTCTGGACGCCTTTTTTGCCATATTTAAAAGTATTTTGTTCCTTGTCACACTTATTTTTTCTTCTTTTTAATATAAAATCATCTAGTTTCATGTGCAACTCAAGAAAATTATTTTTAAATTATTTTTTTCTGAAATACATAACCTGTCCGCGCAAGAACATGACAACTGCCACTTGTTCTTGTTTACGCCAGATTACGGGGCGCAAACTCCCGCGCAATTACGGACATAGTCACATGTCACTGTTTACGTTGCTTGTTTTAAAAAAAGGAGGGTATATATCTTTAATTACTTCCGAAAAAAACCACAATAATAGGAAATTTTATAATTTTGTTTCGTGAAACGTTAGATATTGATATAATATGCTATTTTCTATAAAAAAAACATTTTGTAAAAATTGCAGTTGTCCGTAATTACTTTGCTGCCATCGATATTATATATTATATAAAATAGATATATCATAATATATGTGATCAGTAAGCCTTCTGTACAAAGCTGCATAAAAATATAGACCATATCAGTAGTTTTATAAACAAATGGAACAAATATTGAAACGATCAGTGCTTATCCAACCGGCTACATGACAAGCGATACTTGATGGTTGGTTGGACTTTTCAAACCCGATTTCAACAGAAAATAATGAATTGCATGGCAGTCCGAATTTCTGGCTCGTTTCACGCAGATAAAAAGCATCCATCAATTCAAACAATTTTCTACATCGCTGTTTGTACTGTATTATACACTGGGACAATAGAGGTCACTACTGTTTTGTTGACAGCTGGAAGTAATGATAATTTAGTCATTCTAATAAAATTTTAACTTATACCGACAATCATTGTACAAAATAAAATTAAATATTTCCAAAACGTTTTAATAAATTATACCAATTGCGGAGATTAACGTGGAAACCTCTGAATACATAAAGTACGAGTATGTGTTTTTTATTTACTAACATGGTGATCCGTGATCTCTATCTAACCGAATATTATGAAGATTATTACGGTGTATTTGTATGTATCCATGTTAACGATAATAATACTTAACTTGTACCTCTTGTACCGAATTGAACTTTGAATTAAACAAACCCAGGTCCTAGGAAAACACTATTCCCTAGGTGATCTAGTAGTGTGGCAATCGTGATTAGTTGTGCCTTTGCTTCACCTGAAATCCACTCCACTATTTTCAATGTGTCTAAACAGACGCCTTACTCAGTAAAGTCACTGAGGGGCCACTTCTCATTTGCCTACCTTTACCTACGCTACATCAATTTATGGTCCTTTACTTTAACTTTAGTACATATACTATTATGGTACTAGAACTAGAGTTTGTTACACTGGTACTAATTTACTAAGCCTTGAAAACGTGCTACATATTAGTTTTTATAGTCAATGCCGTGTAAAAATGAAATAGTCAATGAGTATATCATTATTTGCATTTTTATAAAAGTATGAAGTAGTTTAACTCTGTAATGTTTATACTTATTATTTGTATAATCTCATGGAAGAACCATGAGATTATGCCAAGATTAACTGTGAGATGTATCATAAAAGTAAACTTTGAAACCTAAGGATATGCATTTCCTAATTTAATCGGTTAAGGTAGAACTTTAACCTTTATTAGCCTTTTTCGTCTAGAAACCATTCACAAGTTCTCAAAAGTCCAGGTGAGCATTTAATTTATTTTTTCCATTCAAGACTTCCATCTTTTATCAAAAGATCTGCTGAGGATTCTTGAGAACATTTTGGCAGAGCTGTCCAGTACTTTACGAGGGTGAAGGACTCTCAATTTACTACGTCTTTGTATTAATTTGTGTACAAATTTACGTAAAAAGTCAGTGATTGTAATAAGTCTGTCTTACAGAATAATAAACTTATGCGGAGTTTAGGTTATGTCTGATGTTTAAACCGCAACTGTTATGGCACATTTGACATGATTTTAGATAAATGATGGAACATAACGTATTACTTAGTCGCTTCATATAGTACATGAAGCAGAATTTACATTCTTTCCTTTTGGAAGTATTTGTTAAAATCCCCCAGTTCAGCAAAGTATTGTTGGTGGGATTTTATGAATGGGACCATTATTGTAACGTAGCTGCTTTGAATACTGTGACAGTCATTTTCAAGAAATTAGATATAATATATCTACATATTCGATATAATATATCTACATATTATGTAGTATCTCCTGATTTGTTTGTTATAAATATTTGTATTTGTTGCAGTATGTAAAGTCTTTATTTTTTTTTATTTTAATAAATTCAAAACACCTTAATAGCACCCCAAACCTCTTAGCACGTTCCGGTAGTAAACTCCCAAATAAATCAGAATCAATGAAGTGAGTAAATTTTGTATTACTGCCTTAGGATTGGATTGAGCAGAACAATAGCAACTAACGATAGGCTTGAGCATTCGGGTCCGGAATCTCGGTGAGTCCAGTCGGTTAATGAGCGTTTCCATCCTCAAACAAATTGGATAAAGACGGCCGTGATCTCTCGAGAACTACTCCAACCTCTTCGCAGTGACTGTCAATTAATTTAATTAAAAGATTGCTTCGCTTGAATCCTGAGCGGTTCAGATTTTCAAAGTAAGAGCAATTAGGAACCTTTTAAATTCCTTGTGTAATCATCGCGTCTAGGTACAAAGAAATGAAATGTTATTGAACACTTTCTTGAAGGGTTTTTAATGAGACTGGATAAGCATTGATTTATCTATCCTTTATTATATATCTTTCGTCTATTTTAGCCACGGATATTAGGTAATTATCATATATGGGTGATATTTATTAGCCTATAACCGCAAAATACTTAAGAGAAACTCTACTAGTCACTTAACCATCTCTTGCAACTTCACAGCTGCTTATCTTAAGCTATAAAATAAAAAGAAATGAGAAACAAACTAAAAATATGACGAATGAAGCAACTTTTAGATCCAACATAAATTGGTGGAACAGTAAAAGTTCCAGCTCAATTTAAAACCGAAGGCGGTTGCTGTAGTGGGCGAATGGCTCATTATTATCGCAAACACGTAGGTACAAAGACCTCTGGCTATTACCTGAGGGCAGGCATGTCCGACAAAGTATTTTGCTTTTGTTTATCCGCGCAAACGGTTTGTGAGATGGTATAATACTGTTTGTTAAAATGGCTTCAGTTGGTGAAGGATGTGTTTTAAGTCGTATTTAATGCGTAAGGTTTTGTTGATATACTTTTAAGATAAGACGTTTAGTAATAATAATTAGTTTTTGTTGTAAGTACTTACTTACGTAGTAGTGACGTTTGTCATTGGTTGCATGAAAATATAATATTCATAAAAGTTAAATTTATTTTATTGAAAAAGTAAAACGTTGGGAGCAAAATCGAATCGGTATTAAATCGTAATGTTTTTACTATTTTAGTAAAATAAATAAAATATAACTTACTCTTATAAAATATAATAAATCTTCCTACTGTGCCAAATTATCATAACAAAGATGGTATTCAAAAGAAAAGATGTAAATTAAAACAAGTAGAGGTATCATATCTGCTCACAAGGATAAAATATCTGTGTACTTGTAAAAGGTTAATCTAAAATTCACTATAACAATATTATATATCCTATGAACAAAATTTACATTTTTGATATTCATGCCCAATATCGGTTAAATTATCACCAGTTTTGTCTAAAAATCTCTCTCACTTGCTCTAGAATTTCAAAGCTTTGTCAGCATTGTGAGTCGCCAGCACGGTTTTGCTTACAACGCCATTTTCACTAGTTGTTGTAATTTAATTTCGTTGCTGACGGAAGTGCATTTCATACTCCTAACAAATAAGAACTATTGCGCACTTGGGCAAGGTTTCAACAGAGAGATTTCCATCTATTTATCTGCTTTAAATAGTATTTGTTTTACGTTTATAGAAATGCTGAAAATAGTAAATAAACTGTATAGTTAAAATTACTCATTTGATTTGGCGTTCGTAAAACTGGATTCGAAATAAAATGTTATCAACTGCCTTGCTTCTTAGTTTGATCAAAGCAATACACACACCTTATGGTCGCTGAGGTGTACAGAACAAAATTTTACGAATAACCTTTTCCATCATAATATCACTATTTTTCTGGTAATGGTAGCAGTTAACCATAACTGTAAGAACATGTAGAAGTACATATATTGAATACGTACAATTACGGTGAGGGAAATCATCGTGAGGAACCTTATCTTTTATTTGCAACAGGTAATAGTCAGAGCTTGTGAATGACGATACAACTTAACACCTAGCACATTAGGAGATGACTGTCTTGTTAACATGTGGGTATGGTGTGGACATTAAATTAGATACATTATTTGTTGGTTTTAATTATTTAAACTTAAGCATTAAAAATAAACTCAATAACAATACTACATTGTTGAGATGGTAACGTGAACTTCTCTAATCTCTCTCTAATCTCATGGGTTATTTATTGGTCGTGGAACTGTGTGTTCTTGTTATAAATATGCAAGTATTGTGTCGTAATATCGCATGTAGTACAGGCAAATGTATGAGTTCTCAGATTTAAAGTATGAATAATAGGCGAGGGAGAGCTTAGCTTATTCACGCCGTGAGTTTCAGCAACGTCGCCTTGGAGCCCCTAATCACTATTTACAGTCGCCTACATTGCTTAGCTAACTGCTATTGTTTTATTTACATGCTATTTTCTTGTGCTATTTATGCTATTTTCTATAAATATTCAAGTTTAAGAACGGGGGAGGATACATTTGTTTTTAAGTAATGAACTAAGATGTGCCTGTTTTATTACAGAGATAAAAGTGTAAATAAAAAAAATACATACATATCTTTCTTTTATTTTCAAAAAAATATATAGTTAAGATTCATCTCTTAGAACGTTATATACTATAATTTTCCGACAAGAAAGGCTACCTTGTATCCTATTATTTATAGTAAATTACTTAATATGACATCACCGTAATAATATATAATGCTAAAAAGTAACCTAGGAGATAATAATACGAAACGGATTAAATGCCCTGAATGTTAGGATTCATACCTGTCACTTAACACAGATTGCCTCTATCACAGTTTCCCATTCTATTCGTAACAACGCCCCCTAGCGGACATAGAAAATGCAAAACATCCAAAAGTTCCCTAAAGCCGGCTCTACACGGCCGTGCAGTGCTTAATGCGCCTTAAAATGACATCCCGGGCTTCAAGGTATGTAAGGAGATTAGTTTGCAAATCGTGCCCAGGGGAAAAAGCTACTTGTTCCGGGAATCTCAAGCTTTTTATGGAACTAGTACTGTTTTCTTAAAGAAATATCTTTTTTAATATATTTAAACGTAATATTTTTCTTGTGACAGCTTTATTTGGTTGGTACACGATTAAACTTTATTAATATAAATTATAATATTTGGAGTTTGATAATAAATATATTGTTTTATTTGTATAACTTAAACTGTTTTTTATGTTTACTCGAGTAATTATCTCTCTGGAGTTAGACAGAACCACGAACCAATCCATGCACAGAACCATTAGGTAAATTATGTCTCCATATTTTTTCTTTACGCATCAATATAGTTGAAACCATATCTATAACCATACATCATTATCTAAATTATTTCTTTTACCTAACAGAACTAAGCTCTACGTTTCCTAAAAATGAAATCTTACAAGTGCCTCTAAATATTATGCGTGAATTTTACGCCAAATTAATTCCCAACATCCTCTAAACGCAAAGTAATTAGAAATTAATAAAGAATATTAAATTGGTCCTCTTAATTAATTCCATCGTCCAATTTGAGAGTCTGTAATCTTCGTAAGTTCTTTCGAGTGACTAATTTAATTTCACAGAAAGTTAGTTTGCAAGGCCACTTTACCATTCATATTATAAAAAATACCATTACTACATTTAGAAATTTTGTAAATAATACAAGGTTTGAAAACCAAGTTTCCGTTTAGGAACTATACGAATTATTATAGTTGTACAAAAATACAGCCGAAAATACAGAATTCTTCATCT
Organism: Leucoptera coffeella; assembly: GCA_030578115.1. NCBI lineage: Eukaryota > Metazoa > Arthropoda > Insecta > Lepidoptera > Lyonetiidae > Leucoptera > Leucoptera coffeella. The sequence continues at coordinate 97,135 of JAMBLF010000342.1, forward strand.
GTTTTAAATGATAATATACATATATCTATTTAATGTCAAAACATTTACTGTCTTTGTTATATCTTTATTCACATATTTAGACTATCAGTGACATAACAATTCAGTAATCATCATATGTACCATCATATATCGTCATATTAAAAAGTAGTGACCTTAGAAGTACCAAAAACTGTCCAGTGTGTATGAGGTGCACGCAAGTCAATGTAGCAAAAGTGGCTTGTCATAAGCGAGAAAAATGGGGATCCGTGATCTCTACCTATTTGTGAGAAAACAGGCGTGATTGTATTTAAATGTATATACCACCAAACTTTTACTCTTACAAATTATACCCAGGCAAAGTTAATAATCATTGCACGCTTAAACTCTTCCAAATGGAACGAAATGATCTCAGTCGGCCATTAATCGTTCTCGGGGGCCCTACGCAATCTGCATTAGTTTAAGGCTTGCATTTCTTTAAGCTGTCTCTTTTTATTAGTTGAAATGGTATGGTCCTGAGGTTCTAGGTATAAATAGAGTTGGAATAGGCTGCCTTTCTAGTGAATGTGAAAGGAAATGTAAACAGAAAATTACTGGTATTATGATAAATTTTCGGTTAGTAAAAATTCATATAAAATATAATACATCATTAAAGTTTAATCGACATGAAATTTTTCGTGTTAAGGATGTCGTTTCGTTTCCTATGTCAGTATTTAAAAAACGTTTTATAGTTAATGACTGAATGAAGGTTTAATTGCGGTCCTCATGATATCTAATTAATTGATATGTGAGTTTATTTTAGTTTCTCACCCTGAATTATACATTGAACATTTTTAGACTTTTTTATCTTAGATACTCGTCTTGTTATCTTAGTGACCAAACTGTAAATTTCAAACAAAAGCCAGTGTCAGTAAGACGCAAAAAATAAAGCGAAAAAGTACCACTACGTAGGTAACAAAAACTTTAACAAAGCGTTTATCTTGCTTTTAAACAAGAGCCATTTATTAGCTCAGTTAAAATATCTTTATTGTTTTCTTTTTCTATCATGACTAGAAATCTTAAAACAGTTTAAGGTTCTTTTTAGACAGTTTAAAAGCTTTAATGTTGTTGAGATAAGAAATCTCGTTTATTTGTTACGTTGGTACGTATGTTTTATTGTTACTGTTGCGTTGGTTGTTTATTTCGCTGAGACAAGGTTGTAGTGAAAAAGGTACATGCTTGAAGCTACGGGATGGAGATTTTATGCCCAGTGGGGTTTATTATTTCTAAATCGGCTCCCTGTAAGATTAATTATCTAACTACTAAATGCATATAATTAAAACTATGTACTAGTAAATCACTCCCCTTTATAGAAATGGAAGACTCCGTTTACATTAAAACAATATGAACTTTATAAGACTTAGTTTTAGTGAAGATTCTATCCTTTATTACTAATTATATATTAACCTTAACTGACACGTATATATTACAAATGAAAACCATTTTACAAATCTTGGTAAATTAAACTATCTAAAGTGAGTAAGTATTCTGCAAAGATATAGTGGAAAGAGCATAGCACGTGCAAGTCATTACTACTGCAAGATTAACGAAACTCTTATTTCATTTAAGTGTATGAATTACTTTATTCCTTCGCAGACGTGGATTAAAGTAATATTCTATGAATTAAGTTTTATTACAATTTTATGATAATTTAATGAACGGCACGCTACTTGGAATTCAATATCGATTCTGATTATGATAGTATTAGTTATAAATTACATAGAAGTTCGCTTGATATATTCGTTGTTTCGCAAACTATGTGGATACGAGTTTACGACGTACGCTCTAAAATAAAATGGGAGAGTTTGAATCAAATTCCTCCAGGTTTGGAATTCTTTGTTTTGATCATGTCACGTCTCGGATTTATTTGGATGTTTCTGCTTTATTTTACGGGAACCCACCCTGAAAATTAGACAGTGACTCGGAAAATTGAACAGACCCCATGGGAATATATCTGCTTAAAATTTTAGTGCGAGCCTAAAGAGACATCCTTTTTATTTTGTTCCGCTTTTCTTATGACTGTGTAAGGCACTTAGTTCGTGTATTTTTTTGCTTTCTTTAATTGTTTGTAGTTTATAAACGTATTATTTTTGGTATATGATAATAAATTTCGTCCATTAAAGACAATGAAAACGTTATATTTTCCGTATATGATAATAAATTTTATTCATTAGCGAAAATTTCTTTAGGGCGAGACGAATTGTAATTATTTTAAAACCAATAAATTTAAAAATAGAAAAAAGATTTTATATCATTTTGAATAAAACACAATTTACAAATGATTAGCTTCCTAATTAAGTACCTTATTTAAAATTACTTACTTATATACTAAAACAACTTAGCTACCTTTCGAATCGTCATTAATACAAGCTCTTTTTAAAGTTCCAAAAAGCCTTCGGTGTATTAGATTAGAAATCATTTGCAGATTCCCTTGACACCTGCCTATTCTCCCAGGATCTGCGTTTATTATTAAGGATCAGAAGGGTGCCCTACGATTTTTATTCACAAATTGAGCTTCATCTTTATTTACAAAATTCACCTACCAATTAACCCGGCTTTCTTTTGCATACTTTTTGTGATGACATCTAATCACGTGGCTTACAAACAAACAGTATATTGTAAATAAAGCGTATATATTTAACGACCATTCATTACGTAGTAGAAAAAAGTTCACGTTATTTCATGACCATTATTCTTTATGGGGTGAAGGTTTGCGTATCTATTAAATCAATTGCAGTCTTAGTTATAATATGGCCTATCAAATTCATCGGTAAAAAAGATAAACATTAAACAGTATTACCATTCATAAGTACAGGCTGTTCTTTGTTCTGAGGAATTGATAAGTTTGGTTACGAGATTATCATAGTATTCACTTGACATACAATAAGAAGGCATAATAAGTTTTATTGTTTACAAGGACAAATGCTGCTTCCTTGAAACTGGTATATATCTTAGTTAACAGTGACAGTGATTGAACACAGAGTTCATCCAAACCTTTTTTTTTGTGGATTTCACATAAACAAACACCACGTAATAATAGTATGTTCTTGTATTTTAATAATCAACATATGTAAGATATTATTTATATTAATGCTGATCACGTTATAATAATGAAGTGAGAATGTTTCTATTAAATTAGCCACAAAGGATAACATACAAATCGTTCAGAGTCCCGATGACATGGTTAACTCAAATACATAATAATTACAAATTTCCGATCTTAACATTATATGTAATTCACGGCATATTAACCCAGACTGTTTCCCGACATCTCTTTAAACGCTCGAGGCTAAGTTCGTTCTAGCAAATAAGGATGAAAAATTTGATTAATGTCTTCTCGAAGTTTCCCCAGCTCACTCTGTTATGGAAGAGTTCGCTTCGAGTGCCCAGAATGCAAGCGAGTTGGAGTAAACGCCGGCGAAGTGGTGCATTATGCTAATATACTCACCTAGTTTCCTAACCTGGTTTGATGTTTGTTTATTTTACGGTTCTCTGATTGGGACAGATTTAGTAAGAACAAGGAAATATGTTGAGCTAGCCTAGAATATTGATAATAACTTTTCAATATCAATTTCACCACAATTAATGCATACATAAATACATTCATAAACATCACGCCTGATTCCCTGTAGAGGGGTAGGCAGAGATCACGGATCTCCATTTGTCCCGATCCTGACAGACCACTTTCGCTTCATTGACACTCATACATCACCCTTTTTCTATATAGCGTCTATCTGACTGTTATATGTCTTATTGGGCCGGCCCCTACTTAACCGCCCTTCTACTTCACTCATATATATTCCTTTTATCAATCTGGTATCATTCATCCGCATAACATAACATAGCCACAATTAATGATTCTAAAATGACTGCGTGAATGTTAAACGAAGTGATAAATGAAAAGGTGATTGAATGATTGCATATTTAGAGTCAATACCGTAACTTCATCAGTCTATGCAAAAAAGAAATTTCAATTTTCATATGAATAACTAAATAAATTTTTGTACATTTAAAAGGAATGTATAGATTTCTTCAAAAGGTTTAAACTTTTCCATTAAACGCAGACCTTGTTTCAACAAGGAATAAATGCCCTGACCGGAAATCGAATTCAACACTCTTGGTGCATAAAAGTTTATCTACGATCGATCTAACCACAAGTCAAATAGTCTACGCATGAAAGCCTATAAATGTACGTAATGACTTTTTTCCTTTTATTGTTGTGTTATTGTTTGACTTGAATTATAAAATCAACTCGTTTTAATGCAGCTGTAGCCGAGTGGGTAACCCTCTGATTTCTTATGAGAAATGTCCTAGGTACGAATCCCGACTCTGGCATGTACCAATGAACGAAATTAAAATACATATGTGATTGTCATTTACGTACATAATTTCCAGTCGCTAGCGGTGAGGCAGAACAATGTGAGGAAACCTACCTTTCCCTCGTAATAGGTAATAGCCAGTGCCTATATACGGCGATACGGTTCACTACTTATCACATTGGGTATCTTTATGTCGTTCTAATTCAGCTCTAAGCTTAATATATATTAATTTTAATAACACATTCTTTTATTCCCTACACAATAGAATACTAAACACAATCAATACACGTTTTACACGTATCATTTCTATTGCAACTTGAAAGATAGAAGCCTGATAAAGTCAAACCTGCTATTAGTGTGCTCACAACTAGCTAAGCAAACCATTACAGCGGAGCTCTATAACAATGAAAAGCAAACATTGTCTAACTCCGACTTAACCACACATGAACTATTCGTCTCTTGAATGAGTGCTTCTAGTGATTTAGATTGTTTCATTATGAGATATAAATTATAAAAAGTTGTACAATTTCATTTCAATATATGGGTACAAACAATGGTAGCTAATGAGCAATTGTAGTTAGCGACATTAAAATAAAGAATAATTTAAAGCAGAACATGACATGGAGATTGATAATAATAGCAGATTATGTGCATAAGATATAACTGTAGATGGGTGTTGCGTAGTAAGAAAGAAAGAAAAATATGTATTAGGAGTGGATATGATTAATGTTAATTATCGTATATACGTTTAATGAACATTTGTAATATCGCAAATGAATGTAAAAACCTTAAAATAGTTATAATAATCATTCTATGAAGGTAATATTATATCATTAAGAATACCAAGGAAAGAATTCCCAGTTACTACCTGCCAAATGTATATAATGAATAGCGCCAATACTTATCAGTCTAAAATTGAAATTGACAAATGAAATATCAAACCTATTTTACGTAATATTAATATCACATTCTATATAATTATGTTATTGGTGAAATTATACGTCTATACGAGGTTTTGTCCACCTAGAAAAGATTATAAGATATAAGTAAAAGAGCTTAGTTTGAAATTACATCTTTTGTTTCTTCAAGACAGTATCAGTGTACAAACCACGTATTCTCTCATACACAACACTAATTTAAGTAACATTCTAAAACCTACCAGTCTGTTCCAAGTTAACCCAAGTAGCTATCGGTATTCTATGGACTTCATTTAGTTCAATACTCTAAAGTTAGCTTGCAGTCACGCGACTACGTAAAACTGTTCGTAACACCGGCACTTTGGAGAACTTTGGGAAGGCATTAATCAAGCTCTTGTTTTCAACTAGCGCCCAAGGGCTGTAAGTGCGCCAAAAATCTTAATTGTCTATCTAGTTACGTATTGCGATGTGTAGTGAAATACTATCTTCTTTCATATTGCGACGTGTAGTGAAAGTCTATCTACATAGTTACGTATCTTATGTTCATTGTTTTGTTGTTAGGTGTAGCTAAAATGTTCACGTGACAGTATAATCAGAAGTTAGACAGATTAAAAGGTACTGTAACTTTTGATATATCAATCCTTTGTGATTGAGGACATACATAAATAGATATGCATACACGTCCTTTAATCTCTTGGTGGGTGGACACAATCTCGGAGATATAATATCTCCAAAGTCATATTTAAGCAATAATATTGGGGTTGAGATGTCATATGAAACATTGGTGACGGGTTACTAGCCCTATGCCTAATGAATTGAATTACTCTTAGTCTTTTAATCACCTACTACGACATGCTGATAAAAACTGTAGATAGATATTCTTTTTAATCGTCGGGTAGATTCATAATGACTTTTCAACTACAACAACTTATGAAATACCTCAAACAACTCTAATGGTGTACAAGTTTGTGATATACAGAGATATTAAGTATATAAAAGGTGGTAAAGGCAAATTATTTCAATAAAAAATAAGTAGTAAACAGTCCAGTAACTATTAAAATTACCAATACCAACTTGTCTACCATACAACAGTATGAAAGCAACCAAAATATTGCAATCTATTTAAACAAGAGAATGCATATTGCAATTTAATCATCTTTGGGAACAATTTCTTTAAAACCCTAGCAGCTTCTCCTCATTTATGTTAAGAGGATTCCCAGAATTCGTGCGCCCGTCTACGTGCTTACTTTTAACTAAATGCAACACTGCTGCATTATTTCGAAAGACAGAAAGTGAGGAAATAAAAAGGAATATAATTTTTGGTTTTAATTTTGTGTGGTAATTCAACAAATGTGGTTCCGCGTCGTAGTTGGTGGCACCCGGCTCGTGGTTGGGACGGCTTACCGGCCGCCTTGGCATGACGCTGACAACTTTTTTGACGCATTGACTAACTCCGTGACATCTTTTAATAATTATGACAAACTTGTTTTAGTAGGTGACATGAATATTAATATTAATGACATACATGACAGAAACTTTAAATCTTTGACGGACTTTATGACAATCTTAAAACTAACACAGCATGTAAACAAACCGACTCACTTTACTAACCATTCACAAAGTACAATTGACCTGATAATAACTGACGCACTGGTTCGGTCTGTTGACATACGACACAGCCCTGACTTAGGCAGACATGCCTTCGTTTTGGCTGAACTTGACCTGAAGCGGAAGGGACCAGTACCAAAACACATTGTGTACCGGCCGCTGAAGGACATTGACATGGACCAATTTAACAATGACTTAACTGAAATAGACTGGACCAGTATGACAACTCATGATAACGTTGATGACATGGTAACTTTCTTGACTAACAATATAACACGACTTTTTAACACACACGCCCCGGACAGGAGTGATTTTGGTGAAGGATGCTCCTAAGCCTTGGTTGACGAGCACTGTACTGCTTATGATTGCGGCTACGCGACAACGCTTACAGGCGTTTCAAGCGTACTGGAATCGAGGCACATAAGCAGTACTATAAGGACCTGAAACGACTTGTCGTTCAGGCTCTGCGTTCTGAAAAACAGGGCATATTTTGACAAGACAATTAATAACAGGACTAACTCAAAGACATTGTGGAAACACTTAAAAAAAGTTAATTCTTACTGACAATAACCAAACTGACTTGCCACAATTTTTTGACGATCCTGACTCTATAAACAGGCATTTCCTGGACATACCTGGAAAAGCAGACGTGACTATTAGTGACTTGACATATTATGAATTTCACCGGTTTGGTTCTTCGTCTTTCTCGTTGAAGCCGGTTTCGGCTGCAGCGGTGACAAAGATTGTTTTCGGCGATCAAGACGAGGGCCAAGGGTGTTGACGGACATTGACATTGACATGCTATTATTGACATTACCAGTGACTATTGACGTATTGACAGCGATTGTGAACAGGAGCCTCAGCACTGGTATCTTTCCGACTAGTTGGAAAGCTGCCAGGGTCCTGCCGTTGCCGAAAATACCTAACCCGACTGATATCTCCCACCTCCGTCCCATAAGTATCCTTCCATGTGTGTCAAAGATAGTGGAGAGGGTTGTGAGTGATCAGCTTACGAAATATCTAGAAGAAAACCGGTATTTTGCCCGAATATCAATCGGGCTTCCGGAAGGGCCGCTCTACTGCGACCGCCTTGGCGAATGTGGTCGACGACGTTCTGCAGGCCCAGGGCTGATGGCATGAGCACCCTAATGGTATTACTCGATTTTTCTAGAGCTTTCGATAGTCTGAGCATACCCTTGCTATTTATCCAAGATGTCGTATTATGGTTTTTTCTACCGGTGCTGTGAAGTGGTTCGACAGTTATCTATCTCATCGAACGCAAGTCGTTGGGCTGCGGGGGATGGACGGTGGAACTCGGGTGGTCTTCCCCTCGTGTGTTGACGAGGGGAGTTCCACAGGGTTCTATCTTAGGTCCTCTGCTTTTTTATACTGTATAGCGCGGATGTCATTAGCAGTATCGAAAGCAGTCGATATCATCTCTACGCTGATGATTTGCAGCTGTATGCGTCGCCCAAGCCTTCGGGAATGTCGGAATGCATACGGAGCATTAATTCTGAGCTCGAACGAATTGCGCGTTGGTCTGATAGGAGTGGTCTTACGCTGAACCCTTCCAAGTCTAAGGTTTTAGTTCTTGGAAGTCGGTCGCAAATTCGAAGTACGATGGATGTCCTTTCTACCAATGGTATAGTTGTCGGGGACAACGTCATAGAAGCGGTGGAGGAGGTTAGGAACCTGGGCTTACTGATGGATGGTGAGCTTCGTTTTGAGAAGCACGTCCTCAGTATGGTCGGGAACTGCTTCCTACCGTGTTAAAGGTGCTTTACAGTATCCGCGAATATCTCAGTATCGACTTGCGTGTCTGTCTGAGTGAAACGTTGATACTGTCGAGGCTTAACTACTGTGATGTTGTTTATGGTAGCTGTATACTTGGTCGAACTAGGAAACTGATACAACGGGTTCAAAACGCATGCACCCGTTTTTTGCTTTTCATATACCTCGCCGATCCCGCATCACTCCGTACTTGAACGACGCGAACTTGTTGAACATGCAGTCGCGGAGGCGGCTGCACTTCGCGGCGTTGTTGTTTGTGGTGTCATTCGGTCGGAGAGCCCTTCTTACTTGTACCAAAAACTCAAGTGGTCAACGAACCCCCGTCACTTTAAGGTTAGGGCTACTTTGCCAGTGCACCATTCGGCAGCGTTTCGGGGATGTTTCAAGTTCGCTGCGTCCAAGTGCTGGAATGATATACCGCCACCTATCCGTGACGTTGCTTCTAGGACAGTCTTCTGCGTAGGTTTAAGGCTTATCTGCTGAGCAACAGAAATCCTTACCCTAAATCCTACCTATGTCTAACCTTGTCGGTGCAAATACCAGATATTTATATAAATGTGTTTGTTTTAATATGTCTGTATATGAAATATATTAAATGTGCTGGTTAAGTGATATAATTGTGATGTTACTGGATATATAGGTATTGAGTTTAAATTGTATATATTATTATTATATGGATGTATGTGTTTGTAGTGGTACGTATATGTATGTTTTAAAAATGTTCCTAAATTAATTTATATATGTATGTGTACATATATATTACATGCGTATATATATTTATATATATATGTTTGTATATTTATTTATAAATCTATTATATATAAGTTATGTATGTAAGTAATTATTGCGATGTTTATTTACAATTATATAATTGTGTGTACGTTTATTATCTTTATTATATTCAGCTTGTGACAGTCTTCGAATCGGGTGCTGCCGGAGGACCAGTGATGCAGCCTAGCTGCATCGTATACTGAGGCAGCACCTTTTCACTGCATCAATGGTTTTCATTCTTTATGTTTATTGTTATTGTTTGTGTGTTTAATGTAATTTGTGCAGTTGTGCAGTGAATAAAGTATTTTCTTTCTTTCTTTCTTTCTTTCTTTCTAAATATAATTCCTGGTGATCATATTCACGTTCCCGTTCCAATTCTCGATTAAATGCGTCATTCATTTCACAATATGGTGCTGGCATCCCTAACCAGATTAATAAATTACCGTACATGAGCTAACACATATCTTCGATCATGAATTAAGCAAGATTATGTATCTCCTCATTCATCTCAATATCGTGATTTCTGCCACTGACACGAATTTCATGTAAAATATCTTCTGACATATTATCCTTGTATTTGTGCTACAGTTTACATGTTAGATGGAAAACATGTCGAAATTATGATAGCGAATAATGTGCGTATCTGACTTGGAAATGCAGAGATAATGGCTTTAGCGATTGTCGTATCCCAATGACTATCGTTTTCTAATAAGTTCAATTCTTCACATGCAGCACGATATGTTGTGAATATTACACCATTAAAAGTTCGTATTGACTCAAATGACGTTGGCCCACACACATTTACCAGCAACAACCGCAAATAGAAACATTGATTATTCTTTGGATTTTGGATTACGACCAAGAACATCAGTAGAACGCACATCTGGATACCTAGGAACGGCATCGCTTTGCTTCCGTGTTAGGAAATTTTTTGATGAAGCATTCTAAGTATAATAACGTGGCATCTCCAAGTAAAGCAAAGTTCGTGCAAACTGATCGCTTTGGCAGATTGCAAAAAAACTGTTCAATGTAGTTGCTGGAGGTGTTTCAGTACGTTGCGTAGCATTCGAAGCCGTTGATAGTGGTAATACACTCAGAAGTAAATGACTATGACTCGATTTAAGATTTGCTCCCGTAATAGATTTGATGGCCTCCCATAAGAGTTTTTGATTTTTCCTGCCTTATCAATCCTATCTCTATCATACTGCCTTTTTGTTTGCTTGATAAGATTGAAATAATAAGATTTGTATCTATGATATGTGGTTTTAGCTCTTTCATTATCAGGGTTTCTTTTATATTTTGCGTGGAGACAGTCTTTATTCCTTTGACATCTGAGTAGACCCGCTGTCATACATGGCTTCAACACAATTTTTCGACCAGAAACTTTCAACTCATTAGAGCTATTGCTAATAACGTTTTGAAGTATGGGAATAAGATAGTCTGTACATAAATCCAGATCATCAGATTCAAAAATAGGACCGAAGTCAGTAGCTTTTAATAGCGTTCCAACATTCTGAAAGTCATTTTTTTTGGAAAATCTTTGATACTGATAATTGGACTTACACTGCTGAAGATGAAATACAACTGGCATATGATCAGTGACAGTAGTGTTAATAACAACAGTAGATACCGATGACCTTGAGCGCTCTAATACATGATCTAAACATGAATCTGAAGCCAGTTTCGTGACAAGACTATGACAACATATTAAACCATAGAAAGCTAGCATATTCAAATACTTTTCCGTGTTGGAGTCTCTTACATCAGGCATTATATTAATGTTTATGTCTCCAATCAAAGCGAAATTTGGTATTGTTTTGTACTCGGACAAAACCCCATCCAAAAACATAAAAAAGTTGTCAAAACTACCTTGCCTTGAGCTGAAATCCCTATCGAAAGCGTAGTGGCGATAAATAGCAAGAATTACAATGTCTTTTGATTTCAAATCAGTGGTATTGCAGCTGGTCGAGTCGACCTCATTCACAGTGAAGAGCAAATCAGCCTTAATGTATACCACTACTCCATCATTTTGATATCTGTTTAATTGCGTACTAACACTGTAATAACCTTTAACACATGGTATGATACGACAGCCTGCCAGCCAACATTCCGTAAGAATAATAATGTCAAAGTCAACCCCAATCCTTCCCAAGAGAACCAAGTCTCTCATACGTGACACATGACACATGACTTCTTATATTCTGAGTCAACACTCTTATACCAAGACATGTTGGCAGAAGTAGGCAACAATCTTCAACGCTACCTAAAGCCGAAGCAGGTATGAAAACCTCGTCGATTTCGGTTATGATACTACAGGTATCGAACTTTAAAGTGTGAACACTTATCCAAACAAATGTACAGAAAAGTACTAAATTTGGTATAACAGTTAGAAAAGTCATAGAATAACAACTTTATTGATAGACGAGAACAAACAAGCAGTACTCCAAACGCATGAAAGTGCAACATTATATCAATTCTGTATCCACAGAAAATATACTTAAATAGTGAAAATGAAATGTATACGAATGAGCTTATTAAACATAATTCTGGGAGAGCTCGGTCCACCTTAGGCCTGACCAATCCAACTACTTGGATTAGTACGGGCCAGGAGCAATCCCATTCTAAATAAAAAATTAAAAAAATTAAAGTGATATGAATAATTGGTACATATAAACGACTGAAACTATCAGAAACATGAAGTCACTGTCAAAAACATACAAATAACTTAGTGTAATAGAACTAAAAATAAAATTTAAAACTAAGGCACACAAATCACCTACTTGATCCCACACTCCAACTGCCCGTGTCAGTCAATTGAGGTCATGCAACCGCTTGAGATCAGTCTCATACCTGATTTTTGAGAATTTAGCTCTCTCTGACTTTCTTAAGTAAACAACGCCTTTTGAGGTTTAGCAAAAAGCATAGGAATTGTCCCTAGCGAACATCCTGGCCAAGTAGAATAGTCTTCTAGTTTTTGTTGAAAGTAGTTCAGAAACATAGAGAGGCCTTATAGGCTGGCTCGAACTCAGCACACCAGTGTTCAGAGTATGTCCCTTAGGCTGGGCCTTGTTGAACTGCCGTACTCTTGACAGGAACTCCTCTTTTTTAATGACCGAACTAAACTCAATAACCAGTGGCGGTGAGGATTTCCTGTCATTAGATCTTGGCCTAAAGATGTCCCGAACATCTGACTTATTCAGCCGAAAGTTGATGGCGTACGCAACGTTCATTACAACATTGCAAATATCAGTCTTACCTTGCAATTGTTTCTCACCCGGAACATTGCGTATCTCAACTCCAGTCGTACAAACCCGTTGCTCGAGAATCAACCCTCTGTTCCAGTTCTAAGATGTATTTCCTATCCTCAGATCTTCTAATCTCAAGGTCTTGAATTTTCTTAGAGAAAGCATCATAATGCTCCGAGAGAAAAGAGACACTGGATTTCAATTCCTCATTCTGGCTACTTATGTCCCTAAACGATTGTTGAAGTGAGTCAAAGTTCCTCTTTTTCTCGTCCGCAAAACATTCAAACATATCTCTCATAAATGCCTTCATGTCTGTATCAATAGCACTCCTTTTTGTACGCTGATTAACCTTAGTATCTAAATCTTCAGTGCTTAGATCGGGCGCAGTTATTCTTTTCAGAAAATTGAACAGATGGAATTAACAACCTCTAACCAGATGACGAGGGAGGAGACCACTGAATACACATTGTCTCTTTGGTCACAAGAAACACAGATAATTCAAAAATATATTTTACTAGAAATCAATTCACTATTGCCAACAACAGATGGCGCCACGGGTAGATTTCAACCTGTAGGAGGTCACTTTAAACTATTCTCTTAGCGTGATAGGTACAAGCAAATTCAACAAAGGATGGCACTAGTAATCGGTTTGCAATTGAAATAGATTAAAACTTTGTTCAGTTTGAAATTCGGTTTGAAATTAAATTTGATGCGCACTGTGTGAAGACTACCGCTCACAATGAGATCCGGGAGGAAAGAGCCAAGTATGCCATTTGTGTAGCTAGTAAACACTTGAATCTCCTTTCCAGAAACGACATCATATCCTGAAATTAATCCATTGCAGTGATGTTATCGAATTGTTCTTCGTACTTGAAAGTCGTTTGATAATCCCAGGTTTTACTGGTAATGCTGCAGAGGATGGGTCCCCAAGATTTGGTTTTGATCCCGCTTTCGCTTCTTTTACGCTTCAAAACACTCTTTAACTTTGTCATGTAATACTCGTAACTGGTTTTCATTTGGTTTCTCAATTTTCTCCAAGTTTAATCATTCGTCAATGAACGGCGTCGCTATCTTTCGTATGTCGTCGAACTGCTCGTATAGTAACAGCCATACTGTTTCGTAATTTGTTTCTGCTATTGGTAGGTATTGGATGATACTCAATGTAGGTCCTTTTAAGTTGGTTTTTAGGTATTGCATTTTTTTGGTGTTCGAAATATGTACGTCCTCGTGAATGATCTTTGAGAATAGGTCTTTGAATGTGGTCCAGTTACCAGTCACCGTTAAAACTAGGTATCTTAACTGGTGGTAGTCTTAATGTTGGTCGTGGTGTCGCGTTACTCGACATGGTGTGCGGAGATAACTTGTAAAGATGTTCTTCGATGAGTACAGCCGTCGTCTCGTATCTATCTTGTGTTTTATCGTATTGCTGGGTTGTAAAGTATTCATGATTGATCTCGAGTGCGATGATGTTGAAATGAGTGTTTTCATAGTTTCTGGATACGACGTTGAAGGGTTCAGAGTTCATTATCAGTTGGTTTTTCTTCCAGGTACTGTTCGGCTTGGTACATTTTACGTCTCAATTGTGAAATCGAAAACATTTGTTGTGCAATTCTTTGTAGACGCACAGACTGCTCGTATATGATGCAGTGCAGTTTGTTTGTATTATAAGAGTTCATAGTCTGATTATATTCCGCAACCTGCCTATGTGCATTTACTAGCGGTTTGTCTTGATTGGCTTGTCTGTTTTCTGTAAGATACTCATGCACGCTTTGCGCTTTTGCGGATTCGAGTAGTCGTGTCTAGTTTGTTAGTTTTCCGAGGATTGCTCATTTATGCTTTCTCTCAGATTGTAGTAGTTGTGTGTGGTTTGCACGTTTTTCGAGGGTTGCCTCTCTATGCTTTCTCTCGGATATTTGGGGTAGTTTCCCCTTTGTAGTTTTTTCGAAGGCTGCTTATGTTTCTTATCGGATTGTAGTAGTCGTGTCTAGTTTGTAGGTTTTCCGAGGGTTGCCTCAGTATGCTTCCTCCCAAATTGTCCGGGTAGTTTCCTCTTTGTAGTTTTTCCGGAGGCTTCTCGTGTATGCTTCCTTTGGGATTGTCGTCCTCTTCCTTTGGTAATTGTTTTCCTGTAGGCTGCCTGTTTGCGTCACCTTGAGGAGTGTAGGTCTTCATAGATATTCCTTCGAGTTTGATATGCGCACCAGTGGAGGCTTTTTGTTCGTCCAAGTATACGTTTTCTCGTATTCGGTACATGCATGTTGGCTTGGTAGTTCTTGTGTATATCGTTTTTTAAAAAGTCTTTCGTCTTTTATTCGTGATTTTCAAGAATTGGGTCATTTTCAATGTTGATGTGAATATTTTTCGAAGATTGGTATAGTTCTCCCTTTGTCTTTCGTCTCGATTGTACGTACTTCTGGGTTCGTCGAGCAACACCATCTTTCTTGGCATTATTCAGTAACTTCTTGAGCTCTGTATAGAAGTAGTCTTGTTCCTGTAGGAAGCTGTTTACGTTATTCGCTTCCATCTTCGTTCTTCTCTATATTTTCAAAGATCTTCTGTCCCTATCCTACAGCAAATAAACTAACCGTTTCGTGACTACTCTGCTAGTTGAGGGATGCCGCTTGTGGCAAGTCATCAAGCCAATTCGCACCCGGCAAGAGGTGTCTACAGAATTCAGCACGTATGAACAATCGAGCCTAACAAAGCCACAACCCGACGCGGTTGATACACCGAGGCGTGACCTTGCGACCACCAAAACTATTCTCTACCCTATGGGGGATTCGTGTTTGGTCTCGAGTCACCGCGGTTACAAAAGTAAATAATTAATAGACTTTTAGTTAAGTTATTATTGGCCAAACTAATGCGTTGGCCAAGGTAAGTGCCAGCCTTTGGATCACCACAGGCCTCGGAGAGGCAAACAGACACCTCCTTTACAAAACGTCGTGCCTCGTGCCAAGAGTTTCAACGGCGAAAGGAACGAAAAAGTAGTCAATGACTAAATTTCCATATTTTCGCCGCTTGAAACTCTCAGCCAGCGCCGCCGCAGCCTCGACTTGTTGGGGACCGTGCCTTTCTCTGACAGCGATGAACTAAAGGAGATATTTTTCCTTTAAAGTTTTATTTTATTTGTTTTATTTTATCATTTTAAATAATAGTTTTATTTTGAATTGATTAAATAAAATTGAATATATTGAGTGTAAAAAAAAAGTTATTATTTAAAGTTAAGTTAAGTTAGAAGTATATTGAAAAGGTAAGTTACCAAAATTAATTATTAAACTTAAAACGGTTAAAGTTAAATAGTATTACCATAGAAATGGAAAATAAAAATGCTCGAAGAACCATGGCACACCCCAGCGTCGTGACAGAGGGGTACCGACCCTGGAGTGTGGAAACTCATGGGGATAGCCTACAGGCGAACCTAACCACCAATGAAGCGAGTCCCTATAGCCTAACCCGAATTGTTTTGTTGTTGCCATCCTATGGTAGCCCAGTGGTACAAAGGGCCTTCGTGAGACTTCGCCAACCGCTCCTGTCCTGTGTCTTGCGCTCCGCATCCCTCCAACTCAACCCAGCCACCCTCAACTCAGCGTCGACTGTGCGCTGCCAGGTGTGCGCCGGCTGGCCTGGGCGTCTGCTCCTGCGCGGCCTCCATGTGAATGCTGCCCTGGTGATGTTGTCCTCCTGTCTTCGGAGTGTGTGCCCTATCCACTTCCATTTACGCTGAGCGATTTCACGCTTCATTGGGACTTGGTGGCATCGCTTCCATAGATCCTCGTTGCTGATAGTATTCGGCCAGAATATGCGAAGTATGAACCTCAGGCATTTGTTGACGAACACTTGCAGTTTGTTACTCAGTCCCTTTGTCTCCTTCCACGTCTCGCTGCCGAAGAACAAAACAGACTTCACTATGGAATTGAAGAGGGAAATCTTAGGAAAAGTTCGGCTCGCCACTCCACGCACGACTTTATTAGTATGCGCAAGGTGTTCGTGTGGTCAGTACATGATCGTCCAGGGTGGAAACCGGCCTGTTCTTCGCGAAGTGTCCTCGCAATTTCAGGGGACATACGGTTGAGGAGTACTTCTGCCAGTACCTTAGCCGCCGTGGGTAGAAGGGTTATACCCCTCCAGTTATCGCAGCCTGATAAGTCACCTTTTTTCGGTACCTTTACCAGCAAACCTTGCTTCCACCCACTAGAAACACGCTCCGACTTCCAAACACACTGTAAAAGGGGCTGAAGTAATTCTGCTGACCTAACCGGATCCACTTTTAGGAGCTCCGCATTTAAATTGTCTACTCCCGGTGCCTTACCCGCCTTCAGTTGTTTGATGGCGGCAACTACTTCTGCGTAACTTGGTGGAGTCATAGGCAGATTTAGGAGCGATCTGGGGCTTTCTGAAGCAACTTCTGATTGGCATTGTCATATGGTCAGCAGGTTGGAGAAGTGCTCAGTCCATCGTTTTAGTTGTTCCTCTGTGGTACACAGCAGTTGTCCCGAGGTGTCCTTCAGCGGCTTTTTGGAGGAGAGTTTTTTATTACATAGGCGCTTGGTAACGTCATACAACTCCTTCATGTTAGCTATCTCAGCTGCTGCGTTAGTCCGGTCTGCCAGCTCATCCGCGGCGCGTCGTCTGTCTCGTCTAGCCACTTGTTTGATTCGGAGACGTAGGGCAGTGTATTCCTCACCGAGGGCGTATTTTGCAACTAACCCGAATAATGTATACTTATATATAATAAGGGAGGAGTGGTGTGTCAGGCGCGTGGATGTAAGGCAGCCAGCGCCATCAGGCATATATTGTACCTAGCCGTCTGTAGTGCCTAACGGAAAGGAAAGCTACGCCTCTAAACCTAAAGGAGTGGCAGGGAGCCTAGCAGGAACAAGGTAAGCGTGAGAGGATGTTCCCGTAGCTGGCGCGCCAGACTCAGCGTCATTTAAGACTGAAGGTGTATTTGCCACTGCGAGGGGAGCTGAGGAAATGAGAAACGCTACAAGGTTTGTAACGATATATTGAGTAAAATAGCAATGTTTGTATACAATAATGCGAGAACGAGCTATGGACGTCAATGCTACCGTTGGCGACTCCCGGCGGGCTCGGAGCTACCGCCGCTGCATGTGCTCACTTGCGCTCTTGCATCGCTGCCATCACCGTCACTGCGCGGGATCCTCTTTAGCATAGTTGGTGGCACCAGAGTCCAACGGCAACTTTTTGTGGTTGGCGTCAGCGTTCTAACGCTGTGGCCAAGAGCACTGACCTTGGCTGGCGCGGTATGTGACTGTGGACAGGGCATGCTTCGATGGTTTGGACTTGTGATATGGATGACTGATAAATAATATATTAAATTTCATTACATTTCCTTTATTTAATAACGGTGTAACATGACATTGTGTAAAAATAGCGCACACAAGCATTTTGAATGAAATTTTTTTTCGTACGTTCTAGCAAATATTCTTACACTGCATCGACATTATTGAGCTTCGACAAAATAAGTGCCTCACAGAGAGTAATTACTAAGTTTTCATTTAAATTGATTCTTATTCTGCACAAAACCTTTATATTTTAGTAGCAGTTTTGCGCGGCTTCAAGCAGGTGACACCTAGGTTGCGCGCTTCCGAAACTTGAACAAGTTGACTACCCTCCATACTCATCCCACGGTTATACGTTGCGATTTTATTGATTTGGCCTTTTGTTCCGAGGAACATATATTTTAATTTGTCGGCGTTGCGAGCAAAACAGTTGCGTTCCAACCATGTCGATATACGACCGAGGTCTTCATTTATCTTAGCTACAGCAATTAATGTATCATTTGGCCTGAAGTATGAAATAAGTTGTAGTTCATATGCATATATATGATACTTACAGTTCTGTATACTGGCAACTATA
The DNA here is from genome assembly GCA_030578115.1 of Leucoptera coffeella. NCBI lineage: Eukaryota > Metazoa > Arthropoda > Insecta > Lepidoptera > Lyonetiidae > Leucoptera > Leucoptera coffeella. The sequence goes on from JAMBLF010000342.1 coordinate 115,681, forward strand.
TCAGCGCTGTAAAGAATATATAGTATCGGTCCGAGTGTCGATCCTTGGCGCAAGCACTCCTCTATCCACTGATAATTTGCAGTAATATATTCTCGTCCCGTCTTGTTTAAACATATCTACTAGTTAGTGGCGTCCACTCAAATAGATATTGAACCATTTAACGGTATCAGTGTGAAATCCATTATAGTTTAGCTTTGCTAATAAAAGATTTTTAATAATTGTATCGAAGGAACTCGAAAAATCAAGCAGGCTCAGTATTATACTATTTCCCCTCGTCCATGGCTGTAAATACGTCGTCTGTTACATCGAGTAGGACAGTGTTGTACTCCGGCCTTTTCTGAACCCCGATGGCTTGGAAGGTTAAATATTGTTACCCTCAAGGTATTTGACGAGTTGCAAACAAACCATCTTTTCCATAATTTTTGAAATAAACGCAATATACTAATGGGCGTAAGTCCTTGAAACTTATGGATTGGCGAACCTTGGCAATAGGCTTGGCTGATGCTGTCTTCCAAGCATCTGGGAACACACCAGTCTCTAATGACTTGTTAACTTTGTAAGTTATTAGATTCAGTGTGCTAGGCATAGTTAGTATCTATGCCCCCACATCGGCACACTCAGACCAAGAGGTAGAGGCCCTATACGAAGACATCGAACGGGCCTTATATCGTACCACGTACGCTCACTACAACGTTGTAATGGGGGATTTTATAAAGTTGGTCAAAGGGAGAGTGGTGAATCGAGGATGGGGCCACACGGTATTGGCAGTCGGAATTCCTGGGGACACATGCTGGCCCACTTTCTTGAATCGCATGGGCTGTATCTTATGAACACGTTTTGTAAGAAAAAGCCCCAACGAAAGTGGACCTGGAAAAGTCCCCACGGAAAAACCTTTAATGAGATCGACTTCGTCATGGCGAATGAAAAGCACATATTCAGGGATGTCTCCGTGATCAACAGATTTAACACCGGAAGTGATCACCGTATGGTAAGAGGCACCCTGAATATCAACTATAAGCTAGAAAGGATGCGCATGATGAAGTCCACGCTCCGACCTACTCGACTGCAAATGGCCGCTGGTTCGCCCAAGATCCAACTGTAACTCCAGAACCGCTTTGCCATTCTGCATACCGCGACCAATGTTTACGAGGACCTCGAAAATGTGACCAAAATAATCGGCGACGTTCTGCAGGGCTCGAGCTGGAGGCCGTAAGTCGGAAACTTTGGACCTTATGAGATTAAGACGAGAAACTCAATAGACATCTCCTTCGCAAACAGCTACGCTAAACGAAAAGATGAAGAAGGCAATACGACGTCACCTACGTAAGGCTAATGCTCTCCTCATAAAAGAGTCGATCGAGAAACACCGTGGGATGCGCGTATTTGCCCGTAAACTGGGTCGTAACCACATGACGAAGTTGAGGACTGCTCGTGGAGACATGGTCACCTCTAAACCAGAGATCTTGTCTGAGATATAAGATTTTCACAGCCAGTTATAGCGCTCGCGCTGCCAAAATCCGGATCCTGACCCTTCCGATTTGAGGACCACACTGACACGCCTCTTTACAGAAAACAGGCCTGAAGTAGCTATGGATGAGATTGAGATGGCCTTAAAACAGCTTAAAAATGGAAAATGTCCGGGAGAGGATGGAATTACTTCTGAGCTCCTAATAAGAGAGAAATATAAACTATATTAGTACCATATGTAATTATAAAATGCAATGAAAACTTTAAAATAATAGAAAATATGAGTTACAAGACTCACATGTATCAATTAATTTTAAATATGAGATGGCCCAAACAGAGATAGGGGAACATATTTAGGCAATGGACAAACTACTTTCATTGAGTGCATTTAACATTGATGCTTTTAACAATCTGGTTAATGATGGATGTCTGTGCGGCGGCTACTTGAATAATGCGAAAGGGTATGTTTGTGTCGAGCCTGTGGCAGAAACTATTGTGGACTGCTCAGTCACAGAGGTGATTAGGTGTGAGGATGTAAGTGGACAGGGAGACAAGGTAAAATCAAAAGTGATTGGAATAAAATCATAATAATTTTATGTGGTAGGCGCGGAATAATGGTCGCTGGAGCATAAAAGTCCAAGAGTGGAGACCGCGTCTCAGTAAATGTAGTGTGGGGCGGCCCCGGCAAGGTGGGAAGATGACCTGCGCAGGTTGGCCGGCATCGAATGGATGCGAACGGCCACTGACAGGGAGAAGTGGCGTCATTTAGGGGAGGCCTATGTCCAACAGTGGATCGATAAAGGCTGATGATGATGATGAGGCATAGTTTGTAAAATCATATCTCGTGGTAATCCGTATAATCCGGTGCCATTCGTTTTTATGGTTTTTATTATATTTTTAATGATCACATCATTTTTTGGTTGCAACGAGAAGGTTGAATTACTATATATGTTCAATTGAAAGTATGGTAAAGTTGACATTTCTAAATCATTTTTACTAGGTAAGTCAAAGAAGGAAGTATTAATTTCATTTGAATAATTAAGATGTAGTGCTAGATCAGTGTCTTTGCTCTTAAAATGAACTACATTTTGTTCTATGTTCTTCGACATTATTTATATTAGAATTGATATAATATTTAAAGTTAGCTGTTCCGTGCGAATAGCAGTGTTGACAATGGTTTTAAGTTCTTTGTTATATTGTAATTGTGAATCGAGTTTGGTTATACGGCTTCTCATATATGCCTTATCGCGCAATCTCATCATCTGCTTAATATTATACGTAATCCAAGGGTAGCTGCGTTCCTTGATATACAGTACATTGAAAGGAGCATGTGCGTCGTATACATCCAACAATCGAGCAGTAAATGCCTCCACTGAATTGTTAACATCTTGAGTTTTCAAACTATCCAAGGAAACATCATTTATCGGCCTATACGTCACCTGGGAGCAGGATTTGTCTTTCTCATGTTAATCTCGCAGCTAATAAAGGCATAACTGCTTAGATTCGGGACATGATAAACATTGTTATTTAACAATTTCAAGCTCGAATACATAACTGCAATTAGGGTGGCACTGTGATCGGTGAAGTGTGTCGTCTCCGTAACGCAATGCTTAAGATTTACGGACTTAGGAAATTAGAAAGTTTAATTGCACTAGGGGTACAAACATATGACATATTTATATTGAAATCTCCGACCAACCGCGAAGGATGTGACAGACTCCACCAGTGCGTCAATGAATAAGTCCACATTTAGCCATGGGGGACGGTAAGCTGTGTCAATGGCAACCCTACTACCAGATAGATTAATAGAAAGCTACATTTGCTCGACGGAAGCAGTGTGCGGTTGTGGAAGTAGGCGCACATTAACGCCCCGTTTAAGGTAAAAAGCCTATGCCACCGCCACGCCATGGTCATGCCTCAGCCGATATAAGGGGACTGAAGGTACGCGGGATTCTTCGCCCTCTCGTAACCAAGTTTCGTTTATTCCCATTATGTCCACTGAGTGTCGCTCAAGAACTACAATAAACTCCTGTCGCGTCCCCAGTGAACCAACATTTAAGAGGCCGAGGGATAGGTTCTGCTTTTTAGGTATATTAATTTATATTATAAAATAATGTATAGCTACAGTGTATTTACAATTAGACAAAAAGGTGATATGACGGCAGTCAATATTAATATTATATGGCTAAGTAAGTATAAAGTGCAAAGGAATGTTATGATAATATGACATATTTACATTATACGTTCGATCATAGAGTGAGTCTATAATATAGTAATAGTATAATGCTTGATAGACAGTTTGTATTTGATACAAATCTAGCACCGGGCTAATTTAAGGTATTTAAGTAATATAGATAAAGGATTAATTATAGTTGATGATGTAAATTATAGTATGTGGTAATAATTATATACCTTCATCCACGTAGATTAGCCATTTGAGATAGTTATGGTATACACGCTGGCATATTTTCAAGGCCAAGAACAGGAGTATCCCATTTGTACTTCTAGTAAATGAAGTCACAGCGCTCAACAAACAAACACCCCACCGCCAACACCCCATACTATCTAGTAATAATCTTAAAATAAGCGAGAACAATAATAATAGAATTCAATACAGTGCTGATAAAATAATTAAATAGGTTAAGGTTTGAGGAGGCAGCACAGACCCAACCCATTTATTACTGGATCTAGGAACAGGCGACCTTTTTAAATTGACCTCATTTTCCTCGAAACCTCATAAGAGGCAAAGGCGCCCTCTGTGCAGCCGAGAGGTCTTATTACCCTCCTCAAAGATTTCTGACTTGTCTTTTGAGACATTCATTTGCCTACTTGTAGCATTTTATCCGAAATGGGATGGAATGGCCTATGTCATGGAAAATTTGGTCCAACGAATCGATGCCTGCAAACGCGTCTACCTTATGAGCAAAGTCGAAATATATTCGTAAATTTTATGAATGTACTTTAACCCAATGCAATAAAGGCAGCAAATTTCCTTGATAATGATGATAAAAGTCAACAGAGGCAATATATTTGAAATGTAGTCTTCATTACAATGCGCCAAAATTAACCAGTTTTACTAAGGGGTGTAAATTCTTCACTTTCTTCAAAATTATTCATTTAAAATTTTGATTTAGATTATTTTTTAATATGATATATTTTATTTCTAGTTGAATTAAAATCATAACTTGCTCTGTTTGACTATTAGGTTAGGTTCCCCAGAGTCGCTAGACTATGTAAAACATTAATAGAGATCGCGCCACATAAATTGGCAGTAGGCGAACTTGGAACTAAATTTGACGTTTCCGCCATTGCGTGTTATTTTGTATGAAAGGTAAATTTAGTATTACCAGCGTTGTGTTTTTTGCTCACTCTTTGTAATTTTTATGTTTGTTAAGGGTGATTATAATAAATTGATTTCCGGAGATTCTTCTTAGTTCTTCTTCAAGCTAGGGTCTCTGCTGATCTAACCTCGGTAAAAAATATGTAAAGACAATGCTCAGTGCCATGTTTGAAATAATAGTTTTAAGAGATTCGCGATTTATACTCATGATATAAGATATAAGGGTGTGTATAAGATTGATTGCAGCTGTGGGAAATCCTACGTCGGACAGACTAAACGGTTTATTGCGGACAGAGCGAAGGAACACATAATATATGTAATATATAATAAGAAGGATAAGTCCCGTTAATTATTATTCATTTTTGAAATAGTTTAATAAACATATTTTGACTTTGATATATTAATTTGTTTTATTTGAGTTTATAGCTCTGCAACCAAAGACCGTTACAAATGAATCCTATAATGTATCGAGCCGTATGGCACAGTGAGTGCTAGTTTTCGCGTGTTTACTGGTAACACTGAATTACGAGACTGTGGAGACGCCTCCAACTGCCAATTTATGTGGCGCGATCTCTATATATTGTAGTTAAATTTTCAATAATAATTAGTATTCGCAATATCACAAATATTTATCAGAAGGTGATGTGCTTTTTTAAAAACGTTAACTGGATCAATTATTATAATTAGACAAGTATCAACTATACAAGTAAATTTACAGCAACAACAAACTAAAGAGCTACTTGAGGTGTTAATATCAACTCAATCAAAAATATGCAATGCAGAAGCAACATCGTACAGTGAATCAATTGTACTGAAAAACTGTTCTTGGATAAAAACATCTTTATCAGAAAATTTGGAAAACGTCAAAGCTAATGTTGCATTCGTAAATTTTGGCACTGAAGATTATTTATCGATTATAATTTTGAACGAACAAAAAAGATTTAATCAGCTTTACAAAATAATACAAACTTCAATACAAGATCTAGAACATGCAGTACAGGTAACTCATTATTATTTTACTATAAAAGGGTAAGTTTTAAAAAGTCGCTTAGATGATATGGAATTGTGTCTTATTTTTTCTGATTGTTCAGTTGTGGTTGGATACGGATAAGCGGGGCAATTTCTTCGGCCAGCCGCACTCTAATAAGGCCAAAAAGAACCCCGGATCATTTTTGATAACCTGTTCACAAATGTCCGCCGTGAATCCATCCGCCCCAGGAGCCTTCTTGGGATTGAAGCTACTAGCAACCTCGCGCATTTCAAGTTCTGTAAATGGCGGGTCACAAGACCCAGCTTGATCCTCACGATTTATCCTTTCAGCGATCTCCCTTATGCTGGAATGCTGCGGACAGTCGCGACTTCGGAGGTCATCGGGATAGAAGGTGTCCGCCAGCAGCCTCACAGAGTTCTCTGCGCTGAGCGGGACGCCATTCACCTCCAACATGACATCTTCATCTCTTCTTTTTGTTCTGCCTATGACCCTGCATATTCCCTCCCATAGCCCCTCCCTGTCCTGCCTTTCACAGAAGTTCTTCCAACTCTGAGTCTGTGCCTTTTTTACTGCTAATTCATACTCCTATTTTTGTTCCAGGTATTCAGAGACCACTCTAGTTCTTCGAACGGCGGCGGCACAGCGGATGCGGCGCTTTCTTGTTGCCACTTTCTTCTTCAAAGTTGCCAGTTCATCTGTCCACCATGGTAAGGTAAGTACCTCCCTCTTCTTTTTTGTAGGTATTGAGGACCCGCATGCTTTTGTGACAGCTTTGGTGAACTCCTGTAGCAGTGTCTCCAGATCTTCTCTATTTTGAATAACCTGAATATCACGTGTGCTAATTTTACACTGTTGTTTCAGTTGATTCAGCATGTCGTGGAAGTGGTTCCAGTTAGCTTTTTTGGTATTGTATATTTTTGTGGTTCTTTCCACGTTCATTCCTTTATACCTTTCTAGCCTTATGCTTATCTCTATGGCATTGTGGTCTGAGCTGATGAGGCCCTCTTCCACATGCCACCCATCGATGAGGCCCAGCATGTCATTAGAGCATGCTGTTATGTCTATGTGACTGGCGTAGTGTCGACCTCCCCTAATTGTATCAAAAGTTGGAACCATCCCGTCGTTTAAGATATTCAGGTTCATTTCATCAATTGCACGAACCATTTCCTCCCCCTTGCATCTGTGCGGCCACTACCCCACCACACGTTTTTGGCATTAGCATCTCCCCCAATCAACCATTTCCTATCCCCCACAAAGTCACTAATACGCCTGAGGCGGTCAAGATAGGGTCCCATGGGCTCACTAGGCTCCATGTAGTAAGATGTCACCATCATACTGCCCGTGGCAACCGAACCTTTTTTTTAAAATCACTTGTAAAAGTAACGTAGTTTACTATTGTTTAACCTTAAATACTTGTTGACGGCAATGCGAAACGGTGAATCCAAATGAATTAAATTTAAAATAAAAAGTAATGTAATAAAATAAATTAAATGTTACCAATACCTGACATGGGGTAAGTGTAGCATGTAGACACACTTACCCCAAATTTTGTAGTTTCACTTTCCCACTACCTTAATTTTTAAGTTAGAATTTTCAAATTGAAATATTTTTACTAAATGATAGTGATATAAATAAAATAAATAGCGTGATAAATAGGCAATATTATAATATTAACGAAAACACTTAGCAATAAAAAATAATCACGCCCGTTGAAAGAATTTAAAATATTCACTTATCACATGTTAACTACAACTCGTACCAAAAATGTGAAAGATTTTAAAATGGCCACAGGTTGAAAACTCATCGGCAGAGACATCTATATTTTAAAACAAAAACTCATATTGATTTAAATTTTGATAACAGGGAGCGCGTTTTTATTAATTTTGTATATTTATCGAATTATTTCATCTGGTTACATTTGCCCCCTAGCTACACTTCCCCGTATTGACCTTATATTTTGTGTACGGGCTGGTATCCTTAGGCGTGGTACTTCTGACTTACCGAAACATAACTATATTAAGAAGATAGAAATACATCTTTAATGTAATACTCGTTTATTATTTGTTCATTAAAACGAATACCTAATACTAAACTTAACTTCACTAATATTTTAACTAGTTTCTTACAAAAGCAATACAACATTTCTTTACATGTAAAGCTAATACTAAAAAACAAAATATATGCATCTTCTCTGTTTCAGCGCAGTCAGAACCAATATTATGTATTTACATATAAATCAGGTTGGGCTCATGTAATTAATGTAGTTCAGTCGTTGGTAGCTTGGCTCTGTTGACCAGTAAGGTCAGGGGTCAGGGTTTAGGTACCGCAGTATACACCGATCCAAAAATTTTACTTGATGTTTTTAAGTTGTTTTTTTCGTCACCAAAATACACGTTACCGTAGAACGCTGCAACTTTGCCTGGATTTTGAGGTTTTTTCTTTATACTTCTGACAATATTTGTCTGTCTGTGTTTTAATGAGCAATTGTCGAAATATATACTTTATGTTAATGCAGTAAAGATCTAGTTCGTTTAAAATAAAGCATAGTTTTTCAGTTATAGGCTCTCAAACTCCAAGGCAAAGTTGCAGCTAAAAGTTCTAAATAAGCCTGCTGCCATAGATAAGAAACTTTATAAGGCACTCACTTTGGTAATATTTTCATAAGAACATTATAGTAACCATACTTACCAAAAACATAATAATCAAACTAAGCGGCCAAAAAAAAAATCCTGAGAAAACTTATCTATTCCATGGTATAGTTTATAGTACCTAGCAGCCCGCGACATGGCTTACGAGGCCACCTCTCACACTGAAGACTGGTTAACGAGGCAATATAATTACGCAGACGCGGAGATAAGCGCGCGGACCTCCGACTACCCGCAGGGCTATTATGTATGTATCTTGCGATCAGTTAGTAATCGACGAAATTTGCGATATTTTTAATAAGAAGTGGCGAACAGCTTGGCTGTTCGACACAAGTATCATTGCCTGTATTGACAGGGTAAAAAACAAGAGGTTTCTATGGCAACGAAAAAATAACAAGGATTATTAAGATCACATATTTTTCCTCACAAGTTTTATCTTTAAGTAATTTTGTATTTCTTTCATTAAATAAGGTTTTACAGGACTTCAGAGCATATTATTTAAAACATTATAAAGCCATTTACCACTAAGGTTATGTCGGCTCAAGTACAAACACTGCTGCCACGGCGTTTGCACTTCTTGTTATTTTTGACTGTTGTAAGCATTTTTGACAGTGATTACATGCGAAAATTTTGCAAAAATGTTAAATAGCGTTCTACCAAAACTTGAAAAAATATGATTTTTAGAAAAGTATAAAAAAATATCAATAACTATATTTATATGCTATTATTTACATGTATAACGTCGAAAATCCGGTATAATGTGTGTAGGTAATAGTTACTGCTGTGAAATATTGTTCAATTTCTTAAGGTCGTGCAGGTATATGCGCCGACGTCGTCATACTCGGACAATGAGGTCGAGGTGCTTTATGAAGATATCGCCAAGGCGATGCATAACACCAACAAGATCCACTACACCGTTGTCATAAAAATGGGTAAGTCTAATCTGACGAAGCTAAAAATCTCAGATGACAGAACCGTCATTTCAATTGCAGGGATTCATACCGAGGTTGAGGGCTTTTACGGCCGTCTTTATGCCTCGCATGCCCCGAAGTCTCCACCCGATGCGAAAGACCCAAGAGCCACATTAGTGCGCGACTACACTGATGATCTCTCACGAAGACGTGATTGAGATCGCTCTCAAACAACTGCGTAATGGGAAGGCTCCCGGAAGACGGATTACCTCTGAGCTGCTAAAGGCGGGGAGGAGCTCCGTGCCTGCAGAAGTTCAAGTATCTATTTAATTCCGTCATAGCTAATGGGACTATCCCCACGACGTGGGTGGAGTGAGTGAGCGAGTGACAGCGTTGTGGCCTTTTTCTTCAAAGAGGGAGACAAGACCCTATTGAAGAATTATAGGCCTATCGAGCTCCTAAGCCACGTCTACAAGTTGTTCTCGAGAGTGCTCACTAATCGTCTGGCCTCAAGATTTGACGCGTTCCAACCACCGGACCACTCCGGATTTCGAAAAGGTTTCAAAACCGTAAACCACACCCACACAGTGCGTCAGGTTATACAAAAGTCCCATGGGTATAACAAGCCGCTGTGTTTTGTCTTTTTCACACTTAACACTACTGCAAATAAAGTGACTTGCCTTTGTAAACTACGAGAAAGCCTTCGACTCCATCGAGATCTGGGCTATTCTGGAATCCATTCAGCGATGTCAGGTCGATTGGCACCTATTGCGGAGCCTATACAGGGTGGAATCGATATCTGTTTAAGTCCAAAACATGAAGACGAGTTCTATACAGTTGCTCAGAGGAGTGAGACAGGGGGATGTCATCATCTCCCTGAAACTGTTCACGAACGCACTGGAGGTCGTCTTCAAAACTCTGGATTGGACTGGGATGGGTATCAATGTCAATGGCAGCTACCTCAGACATCTCCGCTTCGCTGACGACATTGTAATAATGGCGGAGTCACTGCAGGATTTACAGCGAATGCTGCACAGTCTAAACGCTGCCTCACGGTCGGTCGATCTCCGGATGAACTTGGACAATACGTAAGTAATGTTCAATGTACTTGTTGTCCCGGAGCCGATCACGATCAGTGGAGAAGCGTTCGAAGTGGTCCAGGAATATGTCTACCTAGGCCAGGTTCTGCAAATGTGTAGGGACAGCTTTGAGCGTGAGATTTCTAGAAGAGTGCAGTTAGGCTAGGCAGCATTCGGGAAGTTGTGTCATATTTTCTTGTCACCACTACCGCATTGTCTTAAGACCAGGGTTTTTAATAACTGCGTCCTACCTGTACATACGGTGCCGAGACGTGGAACATGAGAGCCGGGCTGGCTCACCGATTACATGTTGCTCAGCGAGCAATGGAACGTTCGATGTTGGGTATCTCGTTAAGGGACAGAGTCCGGAACGATTTTATCCGGCAGAGAACCAAAGTCGTAGACAATGTGTATCGACGTTGCAAGCTGAAGTGGCAGTGGCCCGGTCACGTCTGTTGCAGAACCGACGACCGTTGGAGCAAAGCGGTTCTCGAATGGCGACAGAGGGACCGATGACCTGAAAAAGGTCGCTGGTAGTGGTTGCCTGAGGGCCACGAGTGATCGTGTTTTGTGGCGTAGCCTTGGGGAGCCCTACGGCTAGCAGTGGACTGTCATAGGCTGATTGATTGATTGATTGATTGAGTACTCTTTGTGGGGAACAAACTTACAAATTTTGTGAATGCATCCACTACTGTTAGGATGTAATTGTACTGCTTACTTGACTGTGTCATGGGTCGAACGTGATCTAAATGAATAGTATCTAGCGGAATACTTCCTTTCTCAATCGGGTGTAAGAATCCTTCTTGTTTTCCTTCTTTCTTCTTAGCCAATAGACATGGAATGCATGTCACTATGAAATCTTGAATCTTTCTATCAATCAACTTGATGAAATAATATTTCGTAATAATGCCTTTCATTTTCTTTACTGAATAATGACTTAAATACTTCATTTTCCATTGATTTGGGTAAAACCAGCAACTTTTTGTTCGTCTTGTAAATTAAATTGTTGTCAATCCAATAATCATCATAGCTTCTGTCTTTCAATATTTCTTTTATTGCACGTAGCCTCTCATCTTGCTCTTGGGCTAACTGGATTTTCTCATGCAGCGTGATCACACCAACATATGGGTAACGGCTTAGTGCGTCGACATGTAGAAGTCTTGAACCAGCTCGGTGCTCAATTTCAAAGTCATAATCATTCAGAAACATTACCCAACGTGCAACCTTTGGTATTAAATCTTTCTTCTTAAGCGTCATCTCAAATGCTTTACAATCTGTCACTAATTTGTATTCCGTGTAAATAGTTTTCGAAATCGCTTTATGCCTTCTATAACTGCTAAAGCTTCCAGTTCATAGCTTGAGTATTTTCTTTGTGTGTGTCATTCGTTTTATGACTCATGTAGTGTACTGGGTGCAATCCTTCACCAGGATGCAACTGTAACAAAATAGCTGAAAAGGCAATGCTTGAAGCATCTGTGTGCACTTCCGTCATAAGTTTGGTATTAAATATCTTCATTACTCGACCTGAAGCCAGTATTTATTTCAATATCTTAAAAGTTCGTCTTTGTTCGTCTTAACAACATAAACTGATTGATTGATTTGAATGATTGACTTATTTCCATTGTCTGGCAGCCCAGTAGCTGAACTATCCTTATATAATTTCCGGTGAGTCACATAAGTGCACATACCTCCCATAATAAAATTTATAATACTCTATTATTTATTACATGTGTATTGTATGTACATGATCAGAAAAGCCTATTATATAATTACATAGACCATGTTCATCAGAATATACAAAACTTGTGTCCGCCCTTTATTAGAAAATGCATTTCTAATATGGAGTCCATATTTCAGGAAAGATATAGAAAATCTTGAAAAAGTCCAGAGAAGGGCGGCCAGATTTGTTGATGGTCTTAAAGACAAATCCTATGAAAAGATTCTTTTACAACTAAACTTAACTTCTTTTGACCCGATAAAAGAAAATTTCGTGTTGCGAATATGTGAAAGTCTCTACCGGAGACTGTTATTAGAGCGCCCTCAGTGAACAGTTTCAAAAACAACATTTTATTTGCAGTGGTACACACTTCAGCTCGAAGAGCTGCTTAAGTATTTAATAAGTATTAATAATAATAATAAATATATAACCGAGCAAATCTCATCCATTTGTGCAACAAACGCGATTTGGATACTTAGCGGCATTGTGCCATCATCATATCAATGCAACAATATCGTAATCAACATTGAAGATATCAAACACTTCTGGGCAATTGAGCACATTGCCGAAAAATCACCTATATCATCAGGAGATCAATATTGTTTGCAATACTACAAGGACACAACCAGGCGACAGGAAGTCGGGAGGGAAATATTCCGATTGCCATACGATCTCAAAAAGACATCTGCCTTTGAATTTTCGAGAAACATTACCATAGCATAATTTCTGATTTATAAATAACAATTTTAAGAGACACTAGTCATCTGGCATCAGCGCGACGATCCTTTTTCTTTCTGAAACTGAAACTTGGGACTTTAGCAGAGACAAGTAAATCAAGAAGAGGAAAATGCTACCACACATGTTAAAACTATTTGACCGGTCGAAGCGGTCAAATAGTATGTAGTTGTAACGTGGTTCTATCACCAGTCACCACCACGTTGAAACTATTGTGTCAACAAGTAATTATTGATATTGTATGGGACCAGGAAATCAGTCAGAACATCAAAAATGAATCGCCTTTTGGGATTTCATGGATATGCAGATGCAACACAAAACCATATGTTTGTGTAATTTACTGTCGCACTGCTGAATTAGTCTTCTCAGTACTGGTTGATAAACTAAAGTAAGCCAAAATAATGCATTTTATTCATTTTCGACAGCATGTTTCATGGAGACATTTACAGCTTAAGATCTAAACAATCGATATTTAAAAAGTAAAAGTGAAAAGTTCAAGTTCATATTTTCAAAGTTTTGTTTTTGTAATAAAGTATGAATGCAGTTTTTATTTTTATCAAAATCGATGACATGGTTACTACGAACAAATTTTCGTCAGTTTCAGAGTTTCCCATACTGACTGTACTAATGCGCCAACCTGTATAATAGCTCTACGGGTTGACACAATTTCTGAAACATTAAGTATCCTAATTCTAAAATATGATTACGGTAAATAGATTTGTGAAATTTTATTTCAGTAAAAAATTAATGAAAATGAACAGCGCAGAGGTAAGTAGGTGGTAATGTTTACAATGTGTAGCACACATGCATACACATACATACATACACATCACTAAAAAGGGGTAGGCAGAGGTCCTGGATCCCATCTTTGCCGAACCTGATAAAGCACTTTCGCTTCATTGACACACATACACACACGAAGGCTATAGGTACTTCAAAGGTCAACCTTTTCAATATGGCGTCTATGTGACTGTCGCATGTTTTATTGGGCCGGCCCCTACGTAACCGCCCTTCCACTTCTCCCACGTATTTTCCTTTTGCCAATCTGCTATGATTCATCCGCATAACATCTCCAAACCATCGAAGCTTGGCCCTTTCAATCTTAGTCACTATATCTTCTTTCAAACCGCAATCTTCCCTTATCACAATTTTTTAAAATCTTTTATTCAATGTCACTCCTAACATGCATCTCAGTCACAGACCTCTATAACCCTAGATGCCGCAAATGCACTCATTTCTATGAAAACCGCGCGTGCCGAAATATGCGTAGGTATTATGACGTCACAGCGGCGATTTAGTGATGGGAAAATACTCGCGCATCAAAACGATTCAACGGAGTGCGACGCATAATAGTACTTACAAATTATTGGTGCCAAATAAAACTTCAAGTGTGATTATGAAAAGTTTATTCATGTAAGATATTGTTATGTTATATAATATAGTTTTAAGTTAATCTAAAGCTACTATTAATTAGGTATATGATTGGCTTAGTGGTATACACAAGTGACTTATCTAATTAATGAGACTTATTTAATTATTCTTTTGACCAAAAAACATAATAAAAATTTAAATCAAATCGTCGTTTTATTACTTATAATAAATACTATTTACAGATATGATATTTCACGAAGTCCGTTTAACTTTGGTTGTAGTTGTGTATACAAGTAGTTCGATTGTATGCGTTAAGGTGGGGATCGTTGGCACCTACCTACACTAAACAATGTATAGGTACACGTGCATGCCGGCACACATTCATATTCAAACGGACTTCGTAAAACAGAATATCTCTAATTACTCTCCCTGAAATAAAATAAGCTTATTGTATAATTGTCTTTTGGTTACTGAAGATTTTATGTGTTTGGTTAAATAATGAAACCGAATATCAATATATTTATTTGCTACCGCCTTTATTAATCATCATCAGCATCAATCCACCTTTCTTTAATATAGGGGTCGCTTGGAAACCTGTAATGAAAATTTACTTTACGTTATTCTAATTCTTAACAAATAAATACAACATGAACAAATTTTACAAACATAATTTTCTTATAATTTTAATCAGTTAGAGTACCTATTTGTAGTTTTGAAATCGATTCGAATCGACAACCATAACTGGAATCGATGCATGTGCACAACACTATTTGCCTATTTGGTAAGATAAATGAAAATAACCTCTGTACCACGAAGCGCAACTACCACTGAAAGTATCGATCGATTCCGTGTTCACTGCTTGCTTTATATGAACTGATACAACACCTTTGGAACTAAATGCAGCAATGTAATTTGAACACGTAGTATGCACACATTTACATGTATTTTGGTGGTTTACATAGTAATAGACACAAATAAGATAAAATAATTGATTTATAAATAAAATACGCACAATTAAATAACAAATTTACTTACCGGTGAAAAGAAATATTTCCATGATCTCGGCTTACTTTTCTTGAATCATTTTTACAAGATATTACGGTACAACTAGGCATTTTTCTGAGGAGCGCTTCACGTTCGTCAACGATGACGGTAGGGACGGAACTAAATGACCGCCGTCAAAAGGTTGATCATTGATCAACCTTTTGACACGCAAAGTACGTACACTTGCGGTATCTAGGTTATAGAGGTCTGTGATCTCAGTGAACGCATCGACGGCAATGATTCTACTTTTATGCTTCTTTTGCCATACCAATCCTTCGCTACCATAAGTCAATCTTGGAACCAACACTAATAACCCTATGCATGGCCCGATTAATCTTATTACATGAACACGCTCTACGTTCAATATATCTCTCACAATTTTTGTTAGTAATAAATACGTACACAAAATCATTCCAAAATTTCCAGTTAATGCGCGACAATGCCCGCCTGCATACGGCACGTATCGTTAGAAACAGCACTATATCCAAACTTTAGACTGGCCTGCACAATCCCCTGATTTAAATCCTATTGAGCATACCTGGAGTGAGTACGCTGAGATATACTTATGATTCCTCCATGATAACCACTAAACTCCAAGGCCAGGTCACAAATCCTATTCAGTTGCAAAGACGTGTCAAACAGGGATATGTTATGTCACCGAAACTGTTCTCCAGTACCCTGGAAGAAGCTTTCAAAACGTTGGTTTGGGTTGAACGAGCAATAAATATCAATGGGGAATACATCTCCCACCTCCTTACTGACGATATCGTCCTGATGGCAGAGTCGATGCACGATCTGTACAAAATGCTGTCCAAATTAAATGCTGCTTCGGACGCGGGATGAATTTAGATAAAATAAAGATCATGTTTAATGATTTGGTAGTCCCGAGACCCGTTGCCCTTGGGGGCACTTCCGCAAAAGTTGTTTCCCAATGCTCTTACTGAAGCCAAATTGTACAGCTTGGCAGAAACAACTTTGAGAGGGAGGCGGACAGAAGAATACAGTTGGGATGGGCAGTATTTGGAGGGCTAAGGCATGTCCTCACGTCGTCTTTAACACAATGCCTGAAATCTAAGGTATCCAATCAGTGTGTGGTCCCCGTTATGATGTACGGATCTGAGACGTGGACACTCACTGCAGGACTAGCCCACAAATTCAAGGTCACTCAGCGTGCTATGGAGCGGAAGATGGTCGGGGTTTCTCTGGTTGATCGCATCAGAAATGAAGCGATACGCTAGGGAACTAAACTTACCGACATTACTAAAAGAATTAGCAAGCTGAAGTGGAGTTGGGCTGGTCACGTATGCAGAAGAACTGATGGTCGCTGGAGCAAAAAAGACCGCATCTCATTAACCCTTCAAGCCTGGCACATTTACATTGACATTTCGTTCACGCTATGACGCTATTTCAACATTCATGTAGCATTCTCCCGCGTCTCCGAAAAAATGCCAAAAAATCAGTTACACTAAACTGATTCTCATTCTGTAAAAAGCTATGGTAGCTCAAATAAATTTTCTATAATTTTATTACAAATATAATGTAAAGGATGCAGTAAAATTCTTGTATTTTGAGAAATTAGTAAATGTTTTCCATTTATAGCAAATATTTAGCTATAGAATTTTCGAATGAACAGATTACATGTAAAAGTACAAAATATGCAAATAGAATAACAACGGTACCAAAATATCTTTAAAACAACAAAGTTATTAAAATTTTATTTATAAAAAAGCCAACTTGAAAACTCACGCATAATTCGCGGCGCCATTGCAAGATTGAGTTCTTCAATCCGTTTAAAATTAAAGTTTTCAGTTATTTTATGTACTAAGTCTTACATTTTTAGCTAAATTATTTATTATGTTTTATACCTAATTAAAATCTAGATCTTGAAAACATAATTTCCTATTGTAATGGGTATTGTGGGGTGGTGTTCACAACAACCATCGGGTGTGGGTTCGTGTAGTAGAGATTACTGTATGCGTGGGATATTCCTGGCTACGATACGCAGAGGTCGCAATGAAACACTTGACACTGTCAGATCAATGTAATCTCCGTTACACAAGTTCACAAAGATCCGGTCCCTACGCCCAGAGCTGTCCGGGACGCAGTGACACAGCCGCGAGATTACAAACAAGGGATTAACAATACATTGGGGCTTTACAATATACATATCGAACTATACGATCTCCCCCTACTCTACACAACCAGGTAAGGTCCCCCAAATCGTTCCAACGAGGGAAGCGAGATTGGAAGCCATGCCCGTCACATTCAGGTAAGGTCCCACAAATCGTTCCAACGAGGGAAGCGTGATTGGAAGCCATGCCCGTCGTGTTTACAATGATACCATTACCAGGTGTACCATTACTCGTTCCAAGAAGATGGAAGCGGTAGGGAAGCACCAGGTAATGTTCCTACTCTTGGGAAGATGGGGACGCGTCTCCCCGGTCCAGGACAAGCCATAATAAGGCCTGCCCTGCACACGGGGCGAACACGCCCACATCAAAGGATAGGGTACTCGGGCTCACTCAGACGGTTGCACCAAGGCTCACTCCAAGGTAAAGCTCAAGGCACTCATCTGGAACACCAAGGTCCACACCAAGACGGAACTCAGGGTGCCCCCACCGACATACCAGGGTCCGTCCTAAGACGGCTCCACGGTAGTCAGCGGAAGTAAGCCCATCCTAAAGGATATACCTAACCTACTGGGATATTGCATCCCCCACAGTGTCCCAAGAAACGTTCCAACAGAGGGAAGCGAGACTGGAAGCGCTGAGAGGTCAGCCTAACTACAAGAAAGGGTAGGGATTATTATACAGTACCAAAGGTTACTGGTATCCTAGGTTGGAATGACAATCTAGGTCAACCACAAACATTATAAGGTCAACTTTCGTTTATCGTAGTGCGTTTCCTAAATTCGCTTATCATCATCTATTGTACAATAATTAGAACTACAACTTCCTAATCAATACATACTATAAGTATCGTTATACATAACTAATATGACCAATTTCATATTGGAAACTACTCGTAGCGACATCTATTGGTCAACTATGAGAACTATGAAAGCTATTTAATATTATATGTTTGCTACACTATTTATTTTTCAATAATTAGTTGAAAGAATACCAAAGTCATAGACATTTAGTTCTCAATTTATTACCTACACGTAAATATGGTATAAAACTCATATTGTTAGATTCAAGGGTAATTTATTTATCAAAATAATGAACAAATAATAACTATTTACATATAAAAATACAAAATTACAGTAATTGAAACTTTAGTCATTTCTCATACAATTAGCAATTTCACCATTAGTGATGCGCAACACAAAATTTCGGTTATCTATCGATATCGAATTAGACGTTACACAGAATCAGGTTTTTGGCTTATTTTATTCGGGATATTTAGGACAAATGTTTATGTTCGCTGTGTTTTATTTTAGACCTGTTAGATGGCAGAAGGAAACGAAAACAAAGTGCAAGTCAAATTTTTTTATTTCACTACAAGTAATATAATACGTCATCTTTCTTTCATTGCGTTATTCCTTTTCATACTCTTATTAACTATTTATTTTTATAACTTTTCATACAATTACGCATTCAAACTCTTATGGATCTGTAAATGAAACTACATGTTGAGTGTAGTGTGGTATGATTTGAAACATTTCTCAATACACAGTGGTACTTTGCACGCTTCGCACATGAATGCAGACCGTTGGTCTTTACGCCGTAAGTTAAGACAAACATAGCATCTTTGCCTCGTCTGGCGGTTGCGGGCAGCATCTGCATTCAATTGCGGAAGGCGCATGGGCCAGTGTGTATTGGTGGTAATACGTGTGGGGTCTATACTTATACGGGTGGTCTCTCTACGACTAGATGGACAAAGATGGAGGTGGTTGGCGAGAATACTATTTACTAAACTAAGCCTAAATGCAAGGTGATCTTGTTTTTATTTGTGGAAGAAGACAAAAGGATCCAGGCGTTCAGAATCGAGCAATTCAATAACCGCTTGAAGAGCTTCATGTACCATCTACCACAGCGTTTTCGTTCAAGCAAGTACAGCTCCAACATTTGATCTTTCAGGTCTACCCCGCCCATAGACCTGTTGTAATCTAAAACAACTTTAGGCTTAAATGGCAATGGCCGAAAATGAGATTTGGAAAGAACTCTGGATAAGCCAGTTTCTGCTCCATGGCAAGTAGAAATGGTGACAATTTTTTTCTTGTCTTGCCACGTTGTTACACAGACATCCCCGGAATGTCTGGCTACGAGTTGTCCTTGCTTGAGTCGAGATAGGTTGATGATATTTGGAACATCGGAACGTGTAGGGCGCAAGGTACGAAGACACAATCAGTGCCGTTCAACTTGAGCTAGCCAGCAAGCAATGGTGAGTTATACCAGTTGTCCATAAACAATCGGTACCCTTTATTTAAAAGCGGAGTCATAAGTTTACGAACTACTGCGATACTCTTCAACATGGAAGTATAATAGGCAAATCTGGATTGCTGTGTCCAGCTGTATAAATAACAAAAGACCAAAGATAGCCGGTTGTTGCTTCACAGAGTTCGTAAGATTTGATAAATTTAGCGGCCTTAGTCCGAATGTATTGCTTGATATTGAGCCAGCCCTTCCATAGCGTAAGGCTTTCATCGATACTTTTATCTTTCGAAGGAATATAATTTGCCTGAAACTTGGCGTTCAAATGGTCTAATATTGGCCTCAAGCGGTGCATTCGGTCGGCTTGTTTTGGGCTGGCGATAGAGGTGAATGCGTTATTGGTACTCATGGCCGGGTCGGCTTCCACAGAATGCAACGCCCTCGTGAGATGCTCATACCTCGTTTTTGTGAAAATTTTACGAAATATGTCTACTTTTAACAAAGAATCTTCGGAGAAACAAGACTTGATAGTAGGCATCCGAATAATGCCAACCATCTTCCAGAATACAAATAGGCTGAGAATCTCATGAGCATTTGTGTCAACCCAACTTTGCTGAAAGGCCGGTGAAGAAATTTTATTCGCATAAAGATTGGTTTGCGTAAAGTATGACGTCAAAATGACGTCATCCCAGTACGACCGAAAAGCCTCGTAGGCCGTTGAAAAGACTCCAACAGCCCCAACAGGCTCAGCCGTAAAGGGCACCTCCTCATTTTGAAAAGTATCCATATTGGAAGACCATTCAAAATTAAGATGTTCTGCAGGCAGCAAATCTTCACCTTTATCGTCAGCACTATTGTGAGTATCATTACTCTCGCGTTCATTATTCTTACGCGCTTGCCTTTCGCGTGCGGTCCTAGCATCCCTCGCCTCTCGAACTCTTTGCTCTCGTCTCCTCACGACATCCATCACCAAATCCCTCAATGGAACAGGAACGTCGTTGCCATCGGCCCAAATTATATTAAGGGGATCGCCCACACTCCACTGCGCAATCCGCCTCCCTACACCCCGTCTGCCACAGCGACCACCTACCTGACTGCGGCCCCTGATGCCACTCCTTCTACGCGGTCTACCTCGCACACTTACTCCAACCCTTTCGCCATCTCCATCACTTCCACCTACATCCATCATCTCTTTGTCCCCTAACTCGTCCACTGCTCCAAATAACGAGTGGGCATCAAGTTGCATTAAAATAAGCTCCCCCCCATCTTCTAATTGGTAGTCGCCGGGCATTAGGTTCGCCGCCAAGTCATTGCTGCCGACCCATTGACGCGTTGCACTCGGAGACCTTAATAAATGAACATAAAGGTTAGAACATTACAAGATTAAGAACATGTATATTATATATTTTAGAATATCAGAAACATTTCAGAAATTCTTCAAAAGTCTCCATTACCTTGAATACGTATACATACATATACCTAAAAGTGCATTGTGTTTTGTTTGGGTGACTGTTCTCTGACCAAAAACTCCCATGGATTGACCACTAATACTACTATTTTTATTCAGTTTGGATCAACTAAGCAAAAGAACACTGGTAGGAAAGTAAGAGTACCTTTCAAGCGGAGATCGGCTCCTACTGCGATGACTTGGTGATGTATGGGCAAAGTACGGTGGCGGTGTTGGCAGCGAGGATGGGGGAATCTCCACACCCTCCAACTCCACTGGGGGATCCTCAGGATCCTAAAATACATAGCAAAATTAGTATGGGCCCTGGATCCACATTACATTTATGTTCTAAAAAATGTCATGTGTATTATTATAAACATACTTACTTCATAGTTTTCGTCGATCCATTCCTCAAGGTATTCCTCACCCTCCTCATAAAGGGCGTCGAAGAAATCCTGTGGAGCATTTGGGTCTTCCACTCTCCACGACATTTGGTATATATTTTCTGGAGTAAAACAAAAAAGTAAGTTCCAAAGTATGTAAAAAACATCCCGTAATAAACATAAGTTTATGGTATAATATTTATAAATAGGTAAATACATAATTCATTTTGTAATGGTTATTTTATACATTCGGACAAATCGCTGCTTTAAAACTAAACTGAAGAAACTCAAAAAACACTATTTTGCAAAAAACGTTGTTTTATAATATAGTTGATATATTTTTGACATTAAATTGCATATAATTTAAAAAAATGATTAAATATAAATACATTTTTTATCTTTTTATTAACTTAATATGTTTTATGTACTTATTATTTAATCTTTTTGAGATAAAATGTTTTTCGAGTTTCTTCAGTTTAGTTTTAAAGCAGCGAAATATTGTATACATGTAAAATATAAAAAAAAAGATTACATTAAATTGTATAACAGTATATAAAATTTCCCAATTAAAGTAAATTATTTAAATATAATATTATATATTTATATATGTATATATATTTACTACTCTACTCTTATTCAATGTAATGTAATCTTTTTATTTAATATTTTACATTATATATGAAACTGTGCTCTTATCGAAACTAAAATAAGTCGTCACAACACTATCGATAAATTCAAATCTATAATCTTCCAAGCAACTATGGTATTTATTCCTATAGCCTTAAGCATCGTTATAGTGTGACACTTTCAACAAGCTTTCTAAACATGGTCGACAAGTTTCAAATCACGGTTATTAGATTTAAATTTTCAAATTTATCTCAATAATACTTCAAGCAATGCTTACAATATTGTTCTTTATAACATTTTATGCTACTTTGATACGGGAACATGTATGTATATATTTGTATTTACGGAGATATCATTAAATAAAATTGTGAAACACTGATATTTTTGAATCTTCGTAATTATAAAAAAAAAATTATAAGTTTAATAATATATAAGTAAGTTTGAGAATCACATCATATTTAATTTACCTATTTACCTAAATATCCATATTCCGCCATAATTCCTGGTTTAAAATCACTATACTGTTGCCACAACCTTATCTCTTTCGTTGCACAAACAGAACTAAGGAAATAAACTATCACAATGTATTATTAACGTATTTAGAAACATTAATCTTGCCGCAGAGCCATTGGACACGCGTGGCGTGTCCATTTTTTCTTAGACGCAGAGCCGCGGACACGCCTCGCGTGTTCATGACCGTTTGTATGGCGGCTCCGCTAGTAAGACGCTGAAAAATGGCGCGGCGTCGAATGAGTTAAACGTAGTGTGGGACGCCCCCCGGCAATGTTGGAAGACTACCTACGCAGGTTTGGCTGAATCGAATGCATGCTGACAGCCACTGACAAGTGGCGTCATTTGTGGGAGGCATGTATGTATGTCCAACAGTGGATTACTACAGGCTGATGATGAAGATGATGAGATGTATTGTCCTATCAGAGAGTATGTATCAGTGTGTGAGTCCCAGACATGCACATCCCATTTATCAGTTCAGATTCCAGTCTCTTGTGTAGTGAACAACTCTTTAAATCAATACTTTTGCATACATTTTTCCAACGATGCTCTGAATAATAATGCCCCGGTAGTTTTTGCATTGACATACATAATGAAAGTTAAAAAAAGTTAAAAAGTTTAAAGTGTAAAAAAGTTAATTTCACAAAAATAAATTGCAAGCACATGTAAATTTTTTTACAATATTTTTTACAATATTATTTATTCTAATTACAAGAAATTACACACTTATGCACTAGATAACTTTAATATAACATAAATATATTTTGTGTAGTGCGATCCCCTTTTGTGAGTAAGTGAATTATGATTGTGTGTATGTTGAAGGGGATGAGTAGATTAGTGTGAGCCTAAAAAATATAATGATTGAAAGCACTTTATGATAGGTAAGTACATACATATATGTAATACTTAAACTCGTAAATAGATTTCATACATAAAACATAAGTAACTTATATACATAGGGAGTACTTAGTAAAATACGATATGACGTGTCTATGTGGTAATGGCAGCATTCCTCACTTTTTTATCCCGCCAGGGGCGCCAGTGAGAACGGAGACTCGCCAAGAGTCAATTTCTAATCAGTTTCCAATAATCAATTTGTTTATCAATAGTTCAACGTTGTTTATGATAAAAAATCATTAAATAATTCATCAAACAATTCAATAATTTTTATTAAATCATTGTTATAACGTATGTTTAATTAAATTATTCAACAAAGATGTTTGTTTACATTATGAAAACCAACCGGCAGGCACCTGACAGGTCCCCGCCGACTACAGCGCCACTAATTTGGAACTAAAACAATGTGGCCATTACGGTAAAGTAGCTTGTTTGTTTATGAGGAATTGATAACGTTATGATTATTAGAAAAAGGATATTTAAAGTTCAAGTTAGTTTTTTACTAAAACATATCTCTATAGGGTTGCCAAATAGTTTTTCAATATCTTCGTAAGAAAGTTCTTTCAGGTGTTGAGTGATCTTACGTTTACATTCAAACATGGTTAAATGAGACAGTTCAATTGAGTTATTAATTATATTATACAGATGTGGCCCAGTGAATTCAAAGAAGTGACGTGCTAATGATGTACGTGTAGCCTTTGGAACTGCAACATATTTGAACCTACACCTTCTTTTTACTGGTTATCAATATACGATATAAGTTTGTGCTGTTTGAGAACTACGTCTTTTATGTATAATTGACGAACTGTGTGGAATTCACAAAAACGATAAAGGTCAATCGAAGAATAGTAAAAGGGCTTAAATATGCACAGTTTTAGCAAACCTCTCTGTGCAATCTCCAGAGCTTTGATTCTTGTTTTATGAGTTCCGCCCCAAGACGAAATGCAATAAGTGAGAACTGATTGAGCCAATGACAAATAAATTAGTCTTAGTTGATTGCCATCCAGTATGTGCCTTATGTTTCTAAAGAGATGCATGAGCTTCCGGATTCGTCCACACAACACCTTGATGTGTGATTTGAAGTTAAGGTTATTATCAAGAGTTACACCAAGATATTTAATAGAAGAGACTTTTTCTAATGGATTGCAAGAACAGTTATATTTTAGTGGCAAATTACAATTATGAACAATCAAATTTCTATTAATTGCGGATTTGAAGTTGCGTATTGAAAAGCAGATATATTTGGTTTTATTTATTTATTTATTTACATTTCACAATAACACCATCACAGGTTTCCCAATACGGTATCATTGCCAATACAATACAATTTACTAATAAACATTTACACTGAAATTACACAAAAAACATTGAACACTAAACCTAGATAACAATAATTATTTAAAGCATCAGCAGAGGCAATCAAAGCTCATAGCATATGTAACGCATGGCAACCCCCCTGAACTCAGTCCTGCCGCAGACGAAGAGGTCAACCAGGTCGGCCATGCCGTTGAGCAGCCGGATGCCGCGCACGAGGGGCGCCCGCCGGAGGAGCTCCGAACGACACGCAGGCACCCGCAGCAGCCTATCGCGACGGCGCCTGAGGGAGCCACTGGGCACGCACAGCGCAAGCTGCCCGAGCACCATGGGGTTGTGCTCTATCCCCCTCAGGACGGCAAGCAAATAGCTGACTAGCACCCAGGACCTGCGCGCCCCATTTTTCTCAGTGTTCAGTGTTAACAAGTTATCCTGAAACCATTGTGTAACCATTGATAGACCGGTTTGAGCGTTAATATAGCATTCGTCCCATGTGTTACCATAAAAAAGTAAGGCAGTATCGTCAGCATATGCAAATATGTTACCATTTATCTGTAAATCAAGGACATCATTAATGAATACCAGGAACAGCAGGGGCCCTAAAATGCTGCCTTGAGGGACGCCGATGGTAACAGGGAGCTCATTACTGATTACAGATCCTACCTTAACTCGTTGTGTCCTTCCAGACAAATAATTGTACAAAATAGGACAGTTTCTAACACCAAATCGTTCCAACTTATTAATGAGAATGTTAATTGGGACCGTATCAAATGCCTTTGCTAAGTCGATGAATACTCCAATGCATTTTTTAGCTTTGTCAAGATTATTTGAAATACTGTTAACAAGTTTTAGAACAGCATTATCAGTAGATTTACCTACACGAAAGCCAAATTGATTATCACTTAATAGATTATTACTCTCAAAAAAATTTGTAAGTCTTTTAGACAATAGTTTTTCTAGTATTTTTGATAAAGAAGGTAATATGGAGATTGGTCTGAAATTGGAGATACGGTCCCTCTCACCACTTTTGTAAATTGGACAAATGACTGATTTTTTTAGCGCTTTAGGAAACACACCCTGTTTAAAACACGCATTGAATACCTTTGTGAGAACAGGAACAAGAGTGGTAGAGTTCATTTTTAAAATCTTATTGTCGATGTTATCTATACCTTTTGTACAACTATTTTTCAGGCTTTTGATTATCCCACCTACTTCGTTTTCAGTAGTGTCAAAAAGTACAAATGAGTTACAAGATTGCACTGGTAGCTTGCACGTAGTTTTATTGCCAGATTTTCTAATTGTGATTTCTTTAGAAAGCGTGTGACCTATCTCAACAAAGTATTTATTGATAGAATTGATTGTCTCAATGGGATCGTCAGAACCTGTGAGTAGGTCAGAGTTTATAGATTTGTTATTTTTCGCATATCCTTTTACAATTTTCCATAATTTTTTACTATCATTGCCTGCATTTTCGACTAATTCCTTCTCATATTTAGTTTTCATTGTTTTCAGTAGCTTATAACAGAAATTACGGTAGCGACTATATGTTGTCTTAGCAACGATATTGTTTGGGTCTTTCCTATACTTGGTGTGTAATTTATCTTTATTGCGTATGCAGCGTAGAAGTCCAGGAGTGATCCAGGGCTTAACTATTCGTTTACGTCTTGGCAACAAAACTTCAGATGTGTTAGAATCAATTGTGCTCTTAATCGCAAAAATTATCTTATTGATTGAGTCATCGGGATTGAGTATATCAACAAATGAGTTTAAATCAATGTTCATGAGATCATTTTGAACTTTATCATAGTTGGTTTTGTATAAAGTACGTTTCGCGGGGATTCGGTCAACTGTAGTGTTTAGTCCAAGAAGTACAGTACTATGATCTGTTATCGATGAGTGGCAAATCGCGATTTCTGCTTCAAACTTTGACTTATAGGATGGAGAACGATAAATAGCAACAATAGCTATGGTTTTACCAATTTTGATCACTATGCAGTTGGCTTCCTTAAATTCCGGCTCAACCACAAGAATTCCATTTAAATCCGAGCGAACGTATACGACAACACCATCATTTTGAAGATAATTGTTGCAAGTGGAATAGCTATCATAGTTACAAATTTGAGGTATATGATCGTTATTTAATAGCCAGCATTCAGAGAGGATAATAATGTCATGATCAATGCCTAACCTTTCCAGAAAAATTTCAAGTTCTGAAAGATTTCGATGTATGCTACGAATGTTTTGGCTAAGAATGGACATATCTGGTTTGAATCTAGATCGACATTCAGAAATATCACAACTAAAAGAATTCGCTGTTGAAAAACTATCAACTTCATTTATTATTTCATAATGGGTTTCGAATTTTCGAAAAACAAGGCCAAAGCTGCGTTTGCCCTACTGAAGTCGGTCTGGAAGTTCACAGTCATCACACGTCGTACGAAAATTATTCTAGGCGGTAAAGTCAGTCTTCTTGTGCGGTGACGAGACATGGTTCGTGAGAAAGGATGTGTCTGCCAGGATCTAGGTTTTTATCAACAAGTGTCTCTGCCAGATCCTTAGAATCGTCTGGCCATAAACGATCAGGAACGAAACTGTGGAGGCTGACGGACCAGGAGCCTATCGACGTGGAGATTCGGAGAAGAAAGTGGCGATGGAGTGGGTACTGATATGCGAATATATATATATATATATATATATATATATATATATATATTGTATAAGGAAAACATATTTCATTCATATACATATCAATATAATAATTAATATATATGAAAATAAATATACTACAGATATAAACAGCGCCATTGAGACACAGCCGGACCGAATCAAAAGCATCTATTTCTAAACAATTAACATAACAAAACAATAATTACAAAGGACTTCATAAATATATAGAGAGATCTATGTATCGAACGGTAAGATCGCCAATAACCCTTGGATCAGCTCGTATCGCTCGATCGTTGACCGCGGCCAATAGTGGCGAGCAACCACTATTGGCAGCAGTCGACGATCAGGTTCACCAGCAGCCACAGCGGCATTGCGCAGTATCTCCATCCATACGGCACTAACCACGAGCCGCTTGTTCATAGTCACGCATAATTTGTAGGCCGCCAGTGCCACTCTTTCGGCATCTCCGGCTCGCAACTGACCTGGACATCATTTACCAGAAGGTCCTGGTCCCCCTTAATAATAAAACTCTTAATTTATATTAGTCAAGACGTGAATTCCCTCAGAGTAGAGATCACTTTAAAAATTTTATAGTAATAATAATTACACATTTACAATTTTAATCGTAATTTAACCAAAATCTTTTTTATACAAAAGAGTAGGCGAAAAGATTTGAGTAGCCATCAGTGATCTCAAATTTCATTTATTCCGTAACCCTTTTTACATTGATTTATTACATACTTTATCCTTTACAGGAATACACAAATGTAACCGAAGAGTCCGAATATATATTTGAATCAATATTACATAATAAAGTGCCAAAACTATGGATAGACAATAGTTACAATTCTCTTAAATCATTGGGAGGCTGGATAGAAGATTTAATTCTACGCAAAGATTTCATTAAAGTTAGTTCTCTAATTTAAAATTATCTTTGACCTAGTTGGTTTTGCAATAGACGTTAAATCATATATTTTTTTAATTTACTGTGTTTGAACTGTAACAATAAATCTTTATTGACAAAACTTAGCGCTAAAATATAAAAACAGATTGTGTAAAGACATGACAAATGATTCCAATGCAAAGTTCTGGTCCGATAACTCTTAGTTCACTAAAAAAATGTATTTTCATAAGGTTCATCGCCTAGACATTTGTAATTTATATATTTAAAAGTACAGGAAGAGGAGGTTTTTTGTTTATTATATTTTAATGCTATTAAAGTGGCTCCATGGTCAGTTATTGTAGAGTATTATTTATATTGTATATATATTGTAGACAAGGGTAGTCGATTCATTATCCGACTTCAGGATAGTATGATCTAAACAGGTCAACTATTCATATTTTTAATTACGTCTAGTACATATGCTATGTGTGGGTATAAGTTGATGATATGCGCGTATATATAAATAAATTCAGGTCACTTTTGGTAATAAAATTATTAGTATTAATATATATGTTTAAATCGCTAATTAACAGTATGTTTTTACATTCAGATTAACATTTAAGTATATCATTAAGAGAATTATTAACGACGAACCTTTGCTCATAAATTAGAGCCAATTCTCCACAGTAGAGATTGTTCTCATAACTTCTTCTGCTATTGGGTTTCTCGCATTTCATCATACATTTCTTACACTATATTTCATTCTTCAATATGAGGCTCTCCCACTGGGCCCAGTATGCCTAGGTCGTGTAATTCTACTTCACTCCGTGCAGGCTTAGACTGACTGCGTTCAAACGTAGCTTGGGCGTTATACAGCCCGAAAGGCATCACATTGAATTGCCAAAATCCTCGCCCCGTCGAAAAGGCAGTCTTATTTCTGTCTTTTGGCTGAAACTCCACCTGCCAGTATCCAGAGTTTAGGTCCAAGCTTAAATACCACTTCATTCCACTCAAGGTGTCCAAAGTTTCGTCAATCCTTGGCAGCGGGTAACAGTCCTTCTTCATTATGTCGTTTAGGCGTCGGTTGTCTATGCAAAACCGTGTGTTGCGGTCCTTCTTCTTGACCTGCACTACAGGCGAGCACCACGGGATTGAAGACAGTGATCTGAGTTTCTGCTATTTTATGTCTGAGAACCGCTAGCGATGGTCATAGTCCTTGAGCACGTCACAATACCATGTGTTTCCATGACAAGCTTGCAAAACAGATAAGCTTGGGACTTAACGCCAGTCAGTCAGTGCTTGCTCCGTAGTTCTGGCTCTTACTCGTTGCCCTTGCATCAAGTAAGAGCAATGCAGCTAACCGGTCAGATAAATTTACACGTGCCTGTCTTTTCGGATAGCTCAACTTTACATGTTCTCTCTGCATTGGTAGCAAATCGGATCAGAGATCTTCTTTGGTTTACTTCTTTTATTTCCTTGACCGTTCTGATCTTTTCCGCATGCCTAAGTTTTGGCGTACAGCCTCTACTTCAAGAGCATGCGCCAAAGCTTGCTTAAGCAAAGTATCATAGTCTTACCACAGATCTCACCTCCATATAACGTAAACCGTCGACGAAGGCCTGCACCAAGGTCATCCCCAACGTGTTCACAGCTGCTGTTGGCGATACCTTGCTGCAGCGCTTCGGTAGTTCACTTGACCCTGTCCTTTAATTGAGCCCGGAAAACATGCACCAAATGTCGCTCAACATAGCTGGACTTCAGATCTTCCATAAAGTTATTACCTATTACAGTTTGGTAGGACTTCCAAGACAGAAAGAGTGCCGTCACAGTGAGAGCCGTCAAGCATTGCTCGTCTGTCAATCCGAAGCCACAGTCTGGAACTGTTGCCGATACACAGTCCAAGATTCAAGACTCGGGTTCTTGTACTCCGCATCCAGTGTGACCTGTTACGCTTCTAGCTTCCAGTTGCTGGACCTTTTGCTGCACCTCCGATAGGTCCATCCTGACAGCGTCTACGACCATCTCCGATGATGTGACTCATCGTTCCACCTGATCAACATCATCTTTGTGCTTGCATACCGTGCCACTAATGCCTGGGACAGCATCAAGAATTTATTTGTTCCCCTCCCGTGGTCTTGAGCTCGGCATTCTGCTCTTCACTCATCACCTCCTTGTCTTCATTCCCCATCGGACTTCACTGTGAGCGGTAATGTTGAAAGTGGTACTTTAAAGTTTCTTTTTGTATATACAAAATGAATAATTTAGTTTTATTGCATGTTTGAAGTTATTGCTAACGCCATCTGTTGATGTGGGAAAGAATCTAGCCAATGCCGCACGCACGTGAGTAACCATCACTACGGGCACGGCGCCCGTATGCAACGCGCACTCGCCAATCATACGCAAGCTTTGCGCCGACGGATACTAGCACATTTAGGCCTACATTTGCGCGCGTAATAAATAATATTATGATATTAGAATATTAGAATATTAATATTATGATATTAGATATTAGAATCAAGAGATCACCACCTCTGAAAAATAATAAACCGAATCTCATAAACACCATATCCTTCTCGGACCCCGCTCTGGATGTTTCCGCACAGGAAAAGTCTATGAGCGAGTGTAATGTAACATAATAATTTAAACGCAAAGCCCCACAAGAACTCGACGAAATTAAGGACATAATTAGGATTTAAAATCAGTACAAGATAAAAATTTGGTGAACTTATGACGTCAATTAAAGCTGGAACAAAACCCCACTATAAAAGAGTCGATGAAATTTATGTCAAAAAAAGGTGACGACTTGATTTAGAAAGTCGATAATCTCGAATGACAAAATTCATTATATTTAACAACGAATTACCTCGTTTGAATCCAAAATCGAGACCCCGGAACATAATACATGCTCAGCGGTAATCGAAATCCGTAAGGTCCCCAAAATAAAAAAAGGGAACAAAATGATAACCTCCACAAACTGGTGTCCACGATAGGAGACACCATTAATCGGCCAGTATCGACCGCGGACATAAGGAACTGTTATAATGGCATTTCCCTATATAATGTATGCAGGCAAAAACGCTTACGCTATGTTTGTGCAGTGTAAACAACAGACGTAATGTCCGCACCTTTTTTTCATGATTCTATTTTTTTAACGGCATTCAGTGCCAGCCTTAAATACACCTCTTTTTATTTTAATTCAATTAATTATTTTTTTTAAATCTAAACCTGACCCAGCCCGTAACAGTGGTTTCAGAAGTTAGATTTCAGGCAAAATAATCGTCTCGAATCTGCCTGCATTCCAATAACGCGCCGCCTAAAAAAAAATCAAATATTTACCAATTCAAAATCCGCCAGTGGGCTAGGGTATAGTGGGCTAATCACCCGCTTACCTGATTCCTCAAAAATGATTAATAAAACTGAATCAGTGCAAAACCGGACTGATCATATTACGACGACTTTTGGCATGAAAATACGGACACGAATTCCTTGTTGGAACGTGCGAACATTGAGCAAGGATAGCCGACTTGCTGAAGCAGAAGCAGGAAAGCTAAGACACAAACTGCAAATAGAGTACCCGCCACATAAGGTGGCAGTTGGAGGCGTCGCCACAGTCGCGTAATCCAGTGTTGCCAGTAAACACGCCAAAACTAGCACTCACTGTGCCATACGGCTCGATACATTATATTGAGGTTTCATTTGTAACGATCTTTGGTTGCAGAGCTATAAACTCAAATAAAACAAATTAATATACCAAAGTCAAAAGTCAAAATATTTTTATTCAAAATAGGCCCTATCATAAGCTCTCTTTGAAAGTTATTTTATGATCTAAGTACAAATTAAAAAAACTATATATTGACAAAAGGAATATATATGAGTGAAGTGGAAGGGCGGTTACGTAGGGGCCGGCCTAATAAGACATATATGTAACAGTCAGATAGACGCTATATTGAAAAAAGGTGACGTTAGGAGTACCTATAACCGCCGAGAGTGTATTAGAGAATGTATGAATGTCAATGAAGCGAAAGTGGTCTGTCAGGATCGGGACAAATGGGGATCCGTGATCTCTGCCTACCCCTCTACAGGGAATCAGGCGTGATGTGTATGTATGTATGTAAAAAAACTATTTCAAACATGGCACTGAGCATTGTCTTTACATATTTTTACCGAGGTTAGTTCACCAACCATTTCGGCTGCTCTAGATGCCACGTCATGAAGACCACGACCGCTCTGATAAGAGCGTAACGATTGAGAAGAAGAAGTTCAGCGGAGACCCTTGGAGAAGAACTAACAAGAAACTCCAGAAATCAATTTATTATAATCACCCTTAACAAACATAAAAATTACAAAGAGTGGGCAAAAAACACAACGCTGGTAATACTAAATTTACCTTTCATACAAAATAACACGCAATGGCGGAAACGTCAAATTTAGTTCCAAGTTTGGCTACTGCCACCTTATGTGGCGGGTACTCTACTCGGTCTCAGCGAAGTGCGCTGAAATTGGTTCGGGGAATTGAGAACATCCAGAAGCCTTACATTTCTCTACTCCGGGAAGCAAGATGATAAAGACGTACGTGAACACGGCGTCGGATTCCTCCTCTCTGACGCTGCGAAGTAGAGCCTAATGGTCTGGAAACCGATCTCAGACCGTATCATCAAAGCCCGGTTTAATAGTAAAGCCGCAAGATAACCTTCGTTCAGTGCTAGGCACCCACAAATCAGGCATCAGAGGAAGACAAGGACGATTTCTATAGTGCACTTAACCTGACTCTGAAGAACATCCGAAAACAGGATATAGTCATCGTCATGGGTGATCTGAATGCCAAGATTGTCACTACAACGATGGCTATCAAAGACATATGGGAACACGCGGGACGGGAGTCCGGGATGAGAGCGGAGAGAGATTTTTGGGATTCTGCCAGGACAACGACCTGACCATCGGAGGAACGCTATACATCCATGGAAACCACCATAAATATACAAGGACCTCACCCGATGGAATCACTAAGAACCCAATAGACCACCTCGCCTAATAGATCAGCTCCAAATGGCGCTCGTCACTACTTGATGTCCGCAACCAACGTGGCTCAAATATTGACAGCGATGCATGTGCAAGCGATGCGACGATGATTGCTCGGACTGTTAGCGCGACGACCAAGGTGGGAAGGCGATTTGATGTCAATAAGTTGCGGGGACCCAGACGTAAGCGAAGTCTTCCGATTGGAGCTGAGAAATCGTTTCTCTGTTCTTGAAACGGACTCCACTACTCTCGACGCAGAGTGAAATCACATCAAAATGGCCTACACAGAAACCAGCTCCATCGTCCTTGGACATAAAACTTCAACGCGCGGGGACTGGATGTCACAAGCGATCTGGGACCTCATTAATGAAAGGCGTTAGCTCCATCTTCAACTTTTGGCTACCGATGACGTGCCGGTGCGCGAGGACCTGAAGCTGCAATACCGCCTAATACGCAGGAAAATATACCGCCACACTCCACATCCGCCGCCGCATCCTCCGCCGTCCACACTCGTCATTACCGACGAGTGTGGACGGAAGCTGTTTCGGATTACGCCCAACACGCTGCTAACTCCAGGAATCTCAGGGAGTTGTACAAGGCGATGAAGACCTTGGCCGGAAACCGAAGCCAGCAGAAGAAGAAGCCTTTGAAAGACAAAGGAGGCCAGTTGATTGTCACATCAGAGAAACAGCTGCATCGTGGGCAGGAGCACTTCGAAGAGATCTTCCGACTTCCAAGTGACCTAGGCACCACGCCTACACCTACTACCAACCTGCCCGCACAATGCCTAGACATTGATGTGTCTCCCCCTTCAGGGGAGGAGGTGGTGAAGGCTTTCCGATCTTTGAAGAACGGAAAAACTCCGAGAGTCGACCTCATCACAGCGGAAATGCTGAAAGCTGACGTCCCTATAGCTGCGATTTCGCTGACGCCGCTTCTGCAGAATATCTGGTCAGCCGAAAAGTTTCCTGAAGACTGGAACAAAGGCCTCCTCATCACCGTGCCCAATAAAGGAGACCTCAGTGAATGTGGCAACTGGAGAGGCATCACCTAGCTCTCTAGTGTGTGCGAAAATCAAGAAATAACATTCAAGATCCTGTCCTACGCGGCCGTCCCAAAAATGAACGCTCTGTGTTTGCTGTCGATGTATAAGTCGACGTATAAGTCGTAAACTTTATCGAAGTGTTCATTAGCCTAAACATTCTATGCATCTATATTATTGGCACATTTTACTTATTATAATTATCTTCTTTTTTTCCTCCATACACACACCAACCTACGATATTTTAACAGTATCGAAAGGCGAGATCAAAGAAAACAAAGACCTCGCCACAAGAGTGACAGAATCCTTTCCCATTTCTGTAATAAAAAATAAAATTACGATTTGTAAGTGAATAACTCTGTCACCATCTAGAAACCACATCTAGAAGGTTCAGTGTTATGGTGATCGGGCTCCTCCTGATAAATTGGTTAGAAGAGTAAACATGATTTATTATGCAAAGAGGTGTATCTGTAAACTGAATTGCGCAGTAGTAATGTTTATAACGTATGTCATTGATAAAAATTATAAACAATAAGTATTTTGTTGTAGTCAAAGTCAAAAGTTTTTTTTTCAATATAAGCACAGTAAAACTACATTCATATATCAATACATTTTTGTCTGAATACTAAGTTTATTATTATTTTTGCACAGCCTTGACGCATTCATTGCCAACACCGAACATCAGTAAGATAATCCTCAAACGAATAAACCTGGTTCGGACCAGCAATTTAATTTATTAAAAGGTAACTGCGTAACCCAATTCGGCATAAGGTTCTCTCTTGAAGCGCTGAGGTGCGAAGACGTGTTTTGTGAAAGACGATATATTGTGAAGTTTTGTACTGTGAATTTCGATAATAAACGTGCGAAGATCAATGAGAAGACTTTCATTTGCTAGCTACACCGTTTCCATTACCATATGGGGGCTCGTCCGGGATAAAAAAGCGGAAGGGTAAAGAAATGGACTGGGTAAGCAAATCGGTGGGAAAGTCATCAAGACGGAGAATAGATGACAGAAAAGCTACATGATGACGAAAGATAAGTCAGGATGAAGACAATCATCAATTATGTTAGACGCAATTCAAGAAGTTCAGAGACAAAATAGTAAATCACTCAACATGGCGTGGGCTGACGAAGTTATCCCGAAATTCAGCGGATCAGACAGTTATATTCATCAGCACGCTGGATTCAAGACGTTGAGGAAAATAGCGAAATTTTTCAATGGTCCGACCTTCAAACACTCATTTTAGCACGTCGATCCCTTACCGGTACAGCAGCATTGTGGCTAAGAGCTGAGATAAACTACAAGACTTGGATGAGCTAAAGGACGTCATAAAAAAAAGATTTTCCGTATTCTATCGACCAAATAACCCTTCACGAGATGATGTCGAAACGTTTTTAAAGTCAAGACGAAAATTACTTGGATTATCTACTAATCATGAAGGAACTGGGTAGAAGAGGCAAAATGGCAGATTACGTGGCAATAAAGTGCATGATCGATGGCATAAGAGGAGATGAAACTCAAAAGATAGTTTTATACGGTTGTACGACGTATTCAGAACTCAAAGAAATGTTGAAAATATACGAGGCTATACAGCACAAGATTAGTCAGCAAAAGGTCTCGACGAATGTACCTAGAAAACTAACTGTATGCTATAACTACGGGGAGAAAAATCATGTGTCAAGTACGTGTCCTAACAGGCGAAACGGAATAAAGTGCTTCAATTGTTTTAATATACCGTTTTTGTTTTAATATACCTCGACGATCCCGCATCACTCGCGAACGACGCGAACTTGCTGAAGATGCAGTCACGTTGGCGTCGTCGGCTGCACTTCGTGGCGTTGTTGTTTGGTGTCATTTGGTCGGAGAGCCCTTCTTACTTGTACCGTAAATTCAAGTGGTCGTCGAACCCCCGTCATTTTAAGGTTAGGGCTGCTTTGCCAGTGCACCATTCAGCAGCGTTTCGGGGGAGTTTCAATTTCACTACGTCCAAGTTCTGATATACCACCACCTATCCGCGACGTTGCTACTAGGAGAGTCTTCTGCCGTATGTTTAAGACTTATCTGCTGGAGCACCAGAAATCCTTACCTCAAATCCTGACAATGTCTTACCTTGTCGGTGCAAATACCATGTATCATTGTGTGTATATTTTCTTCATAAGGACCTGCATACCATGTTTGTTAGCCACCAGAAAAATAGGAAAGCAAGAAGGATTTTTGTATCCTAAAGATAAAAGAGAGTATCCTCTAGATACGTTACATGTTAATCATTTAGGTCCAATGACCGAGACGAAAAAGATGTATAACCACATCCTAGTGGTAATGGACGCATTTACTAAGTTTGTTTGGCTCTACCCTACCAAGAGTGTAACGACGAAAGAAGTAATTGACAAGTTAAGTATACACCAACAAGTGTTTGGTAATCCAAAAAGTATAGTGTCGGACCGAGATTCTGCATTTGGATTATTATTATATATTATTATATTATATATATTTTATTATTTATTATTTGGATTCAAGCGATTTTGAAACATACTGTAAAGATGAGAAAATCGAGCATATTTTAACTACAACAGGAGTGCCAAGAGGCAACGGACAAGTAGAAAGAATCCATTCAGTGATTATTTCAGCGTTAACAAAGATGTGTATCGAACAGCCTTGACAATGGTATAAATATGTGAATAAATTGCAACGAGCGTTAAATAGCACCTATCAAAGAGCCATTGATACGACTCCATACGAACTTATCATTGGGACAAAGATGAGAAACCAAGAAGATATTGAAATATAAGATTTAATTCTGCAAGAAAGCACTCAACATTTCACGAGGAAAAGAGATGACTTAAGGGTTCAAGTAAAGGACCAGATTTTAAAGATTCAGAAAGATAATAAGAGATGGTATAATAAGCAGAGAAAAGAAAGTTTCAAGTACAAACCAGGAGACATGGTTGCAATAAAAAGAACTCAATTTAAAATAGGCATGAAAATAAAAGTAAAGTTTTTGGGGTCATATAAAGTCATCATCATCATCATCTTATGGTACCCAGTGGTACAAAGGGCCTTCGTGAGACGTCGCCAAACACTCCTATCCTGTGCCTTGCACTCCGCGTCCGTCCAACTCAACCCAGTCGCTCTCAACTCAGCGTCGACTGTGCGCTGCCAGGTGTGCGCCGGCCGGCCTGGGCGTCTGCTCCCGTGCGGCCTCCATGTGTATGCTGCCCTGGCGATGTTGTCCTCCGGTCTTCGGAGTGTGTGCCCTATCCACTTCCACTTACGCTGAGAGATTTCACGCTTGATTGGGACTTGGTAGCATCGCTTCCATAGATCATATAAAGTAACTAAGTATAACGGAAAGGACAGATATGAAATGAGGAAACTAGATGCAGCTTCAGATGGTCCGAGAGTGACTACAAGTTCAGCGGACTATATGAAAAAGTGGCCAGAAGAGGTCAATACTGATGGAATATTGTCAGACAATGAGTAATGAATAAATAGGTAAAACTCGTACTGTACGAAAAAATTGACTTTACTTGGTAATTGCATAATTTTTTTACCGTGTGATTTATGTAACATTTTTAGTTATATATAGAGTAATTTTTTTTTCAGCTTTAATTTGGGAGAGTTTAATTTTTATATTATGAGTATGACATACGGGGCCGAGACGTGGAACATGATAGTCGGGCTAGCCCAACGACTACATGTCGCTCAGCGAGCAATGGAGCGTTCAATGCTGGGTATTTCGTTAAGGGACAGAGTCCGGACCGAGATTATCTGGCAAAGAACCAAAGTGATAGACATAGTCTATCGCTGTTGTAAACTGAAGAGGCAGTGGGCCGGCCACGTCTGTCGTAGAACCGACGACCGCTGGAGTAAAGCGGTTCTTGAGTGGAGGCCACGTCTCGGCAAACGTAATGTGGGACGCCCCCCTGCTAGGTGGACCGATGACCTCAAGAAGGTTGCTGGTGGTGGCTGGATGAGGGCCACGAAGGATCGTCTTTTGTGGCGTACCCTTGGGAAGGCCTACGTCCAGCAGTGGACTATTACAGGCTGATTGATTGATTATGAGTATGTTCCTTTCATTCAAAGTGTATGCTAATTAATAAAGTTAAAATGTTTGCACAAAATGTTTTTGAAAGTTAGTTTTAAAAGTGTGTAAATTTTAGTAATCTAGGTGGTTTTTTTTAAGTGAAACAAGTTATCAAATTAAATATGATGAGTTAAAGGAGATATTTTTCCTTTAAAGTTTTATTTTATTTGTTTTTTATTGTAAATAATAGTTTTATTTTGACAACACAATAAAATCATTGAAATGGAAAAAAAAAGTTATCAAATAGCTGTTGTGTATTACTGTTAAATAAGTAAGAAAGTTAATTGTTTGCGATGATCAAATTTTGTTTCCAGCATAGTCTGGAGGCCAGACTATTTTTTAAAGAGGGCCGGGCAGTGTGGAGCCGGTTTATCCTATAGTTCTCATTCTGTGTTTTGTCTCTCTCTCTCTCTCTCTTGAAGCGCTGAGGTGCGAAGACGTGTTTTGTGAAAGACGATTTATTGTGGAGTTTTGTACTGTGAATTTCGATAATTAACGTGCGAAGATCAATGTGGAGAATGAATGACTGGTCGGTTGATAACTGCCTCGTTCTCAACCCTGCCAAGACCAAGTACATGGTGCTGGGCGGCCAGCGGGTGGTGTCCAGAGTTTTATCGCGGCAACCGAAGATTAATATTGATGGCGTTGTCGTCTGCAGGGTTGAGGAGGCTCGAAGCCTGGGTGTCGTGGTGGATAGTGGGATGCGTTTTGAGAAGCACGTCTCGCAGCTGGTTTCTGCATGTTTTTATCGCTTGAGGGTGTTATATCAGAGCCGGGCGTTTTTGAGTGTGGACATGTGGATAAAGCTGTGCGAGACTTTAATTTTGTCTAAGCTCTATTATGCGTTGACAGCGTACGGCCCGTGCCTTTATAAGAAAACGCGTAGAGTTTTACAACGTGTACAAAATGCGTGCGCCCGGTACTGCTTTCCCATCCCACCCCGAACCCATGTTTCACCGTACCTGAATAGTTCTGACATATTAAATATTGAATCTCGACAAAAACTGCTACTCAGTTGCTTACTTTTTGACATTATTCACAACAAACAACCGCAATATTTATTTAGGAAACTGACATGGCGATCCCAGCAACATAAAGCGACCCGTGCTTGTGTACCGCCGCTTGTTCTGCCTCGCCACCGCTTTCAGGGAAGCTTTTAGGTATGCCGCCTCCAAATGTTGGAACAATATTCCCCCACCCATAAGACAATTATCCTCTAAACCAAAATTTAAACGATATCTCCGGGAACATTTGCTCTGCCAGCAAGAGGAGGCGGGTGCTCCTTCTATTGCCCCTCGGACACTTAATTTATAATACATTATATATAAATTTTAATATTATATAAGTTTCGAGAGTTTCACTTTTCCCACTTTTAGAATCCTGTTCCTTAAGTATGATTTTAAAATGTTTAAAGAATTATTTTTAATGCCATAATGTTCCATTTTCCTTATGATGATGTCATGTCACAATCAAAGGCCTTTGAGAGGTCACAGAAAACACCCAGTGCATCCTGCGACCGCTCCAAGGCGCCGAATCTGCCTTTTAGAAGCTCTACACCAGCATTGGTAGTATGTCCACGTTTAGTGAAATAGTTAAGACTAGTAGATAACATCCAATATATAAACACGACATTGCCAGATACACATTGAGAAAAGCAGATTCTTAAGAGTATTGTTCGTGGAAATGAGCATAGTATTTAGTCATTGTTGGTCCATTACAGAGCAATAAATTAAATTTGTGAATTAATTTATTTTTTTCTCTCTAAATGTATTTTTAATAACAGCTCTCTTCATTTTCTGAAGTGGCAATTTGTATGAGTTTTCCATATGTGGAACCCCTACATGTTCATATAAATTATTCTTGTATATTTTTATTCACGACGTTGCTGCAGAAGAGTTCTGCTACTCTGCGGCTAGCTAGTCGATGTAACGGGAAGTCAGGTTGCATCCGAGAGACTTTACCTGTGGTTCCTGTTCGTATATATGATGCGTCGAGCCGGATATGTATATTTTTAATTGCTCTAATTGAATAGTTTTCTTCTATTTTCTGAAAAGGCAATATGTATGGGTTTTTCAAATGGAACCCATGTTCTAACTACATATTAATCTTATATTTGTTGATGCTGCTGATGATTGATATATTATTAATTGATAAACGTGATATATTATTAATTTAGAAAAGCCTAACTAATCGTTTTAGACATATGTGAGGAGATCTAGGCTTAAGATATAGTATAAATAAGTTTTCCTAATAAATAATGGTACAGGCAGAGACCTCAGGGTTGAGACACGTGTGAATCGATCAATCTAAGTGTGAATAATCGTGTGAAGCGAATGGGTCATTAATTTCAGGCTTTCTTTATGTTACCTTGAAAGTATGATAGGTGTCAGTAAGTTCTAAATAGGTTTAAACTGAAAAATGAAAACAATTGTTTGGCTTATTTCCGCGAGCAAAACACTTTATTGTATATTTTGCCATGTTATGTTACTCTGTAATGAAGTAAACGTAAATAAGAAAATCCTGTTCTTTCGGTAGTTTCTCCACTTAATAGATATATTTTTATGTAAATATTGATATTTAACGCTTAAAACTAATTCAGTTATAAATTTCTTAGATCTTTAACTGTAAAGTTAAACCACTCGTAACTCTCAATTTTTCGTTGATTACTCTCAAAATCTTCATTTGACTTGTACTTTACTGCTTTACCTACCACTGAACAATTACACTAATACACTTAACTTTTATAGAAATGGTTGAGAAGA
The DNA here is from genome assembly GCA_030578115.1 of Leucoptera coffeella. Classification (NCBI taxonomy): domain Eukaryota; kingdom Metazoa; phylum Arthropoda; class Insecta; order Lepidoptera; family Lyonetiidae; genus Leucoptera; species Leucoptera coffeella. The sequence goes on from JAMBLF010000342.1 coordinate 156,993, forward strand.
GGTGACCCGCCTAGTATCTGGCTTCCTGGTTTATTCAATCCCAGAGCATTACTCAATGCCGTTCATAGATGGTTTGGTATGAAGCATAACCTACCATATGAAGATCTACACTTTGAATTCATACCACATCGAACAGTTTTATTACAAGAACGAATATTTAACTATGACGATAAAATTAAGGAAGATGAACTATCAGTAAGTATATGTTTGTACATAAATATTAATATATTATCTTTATCTAGTATTAGGTTTGGAAACGCTTGTTTCCATAGTTTACAATTAACATAGCGAACAAATTCATTCATAACATACATATACATATGGGGTAGAACCCAAGTAACATAATATATTTTAATCTCCGCTTAATTAATTGTTTAACATTCGTTTTATACATATTACACATTAAAAGATAATTTAAAAATTAAGTGTATCAGTATAGAAAGTGTTTGAGTATAAAAAAACAGTACGTAAACATGGCACGGACAACAAAGGCAGCTATGGAAAAACTGACGGCGGTTATTTCAAACTTCGAACAAAAATTTGAGGATATAAACATGGAATTGAAGCAGTATCGTAGTATTGTATGCAAACAAGGCTTGCTTATAGAGGAACAACACTCCATGATTGAAACTATGATGCATGTGATGTCAGCGCAATCAAGATCCAAGAGTGACAATCGTGAACCACACTCACCTGACATTACCTCCTATGCCGACATAGCCCCCAGCTCAATACCAGCCAGGTTCAGCACTCCACCAACGCTGAACAAATCCGGCCCTTTGGCCCTGACCACTTGTAAACCACAAGACACTGACACTGGCACCATCATGGGCTTGACATCAACAGCAATAACAGCTCCCAAATCTTCGACTTCAAGAAGCACTAGGGCGCATGCTAGTGCTTTGGGTCGGCTCAATGAACAAGTCGTAGTTTCAAATGTGGACCGGCACCAGAAACAAAATAAGAAACCAAAACCTGTGTGCGTCTCGACTCCAGCTTCGGGTAGTTCCAAGATAAGGACTAAGGATGGTGAAACCGGATCGCCTCGCCGTGCTCCAAGTGCCAAAGCTTCGGCTGGAACCCTCCGCGCTGCAGCCCCACGCATCTGTAGCCTGCATCTATTCAACTTCAGCAGCGAGACCACCTCTGAAGATATCATGGGGCATCTTTCATCTACATTAGGCGTCGGTGATGCTTCGTGTGAGAAGTTGCAAACGAGAGGTGATTACGCATCTTTCAAGCTTGATGTACCGATGGCGAAATCGAGAATTCGCAATCCTCGATTCTGGCCCGATGGTGTTCAAGTGCGTAATTATCATGTAATCCTTCCAAAAAACATAAAAACTCAGCGCACAATAGTCAAACAAAAATAACCTCAAACACACTCCGAAGTCAACACTTTACTAGACTACATCAAAATGTAAGATCAATTACAGGTAAAACATCAACACTTGAACTATGAACTGGCAAATTATTATTGTCGTTCGAACATTAATCACGGAGGCGTTGCCCTTTATGTTCGCAACGCATTCCAATACAAGCCACGCCCTGACTTACAAAATATTGCAGTCGAGTATCATTTTGACTGCACCGCAATAGAACTTATTACATGTAAATTAATTGTTGTTGGTATGTACCGTGCTGGAAAAGGTGTCTTTAAAATTTTCTTGTGTTTACTGGAACTTTTATTATGTAAAATCATAGACGAAGGCAAGAGGTTTCTATTGGTCGGTGACATAAACGTAGATTTTCTGAAGGATAACTACGAACGCCGTAGTTTAAATGATTTGTTGCAATGTTGTAACTCGCATAACATTGTTGATTTCCCTACTCGCGTGTGTAGCTCATGCGAGACTTCTTTGGACTGTGGGATTGTTGCTCGTGATGATTGTGCAAGAAAATAAAAGAACTAGTCGGACCCTTGAAACGTGGCAACCCTAATACCTTATTAGACAAAAATGGCAAAGTTGCTGAAAGTGTCGAAGAAAGGTTAAAAATATGGCAAAATTATGTTGGGGAACTTTTTCAGGATAGTCGACCAAACACAAACCCTCATGATGTGGATGAAGTGAAAATTGGCCCTACCATCACTAAAGATGAAATTTTTTCAGCTCTTAAGAATGCTAAAAAAGGGAAAGCCACTGGACCAGATGAGATTCCTTGTGAGATCCTGAAACTCTTAGAATATGATGGTTTAAACTATCTGGTAAGACTCTTCAACTTAATATATGATCAAGGCTGTCTGCCACGTGAGTGGCTTCGCTCTACTTTTATTACGATACCAAAGACCAGTAGCGCTAAACGATGCAATGAGTACCGAACGATATCCCTAATGAGTCACGTATTGAAAATTTTCCTAAAAATTATCCACAATAGGATTTACAGGAAAATAGAAGACAGATTGTCAGATACACAATTTGGTTTCCGAAGCGGTCTGGGTACTCGTGATGCTTTGTTTGGTTTTCGGGTACTGTTGCAACGCTGCTGGGATATGAATCGTCCTGTCCACATTTGCTTCATTGATTATGAGAAAGCATTTGATAGGGTTCAGCACCAAAAGCTCTTCCAAATCCTTCGAAACATTGGCTTAGACTCGAAAGATGTAACAATTATTCAAAATTTATATTGGAATCAAAGTGCAAATGTCAGAGTTGAAGACCATCTGACTGATGACGTTGAGATACTACGAGGCGTAAGACAGGGTTGCGTGTTGTCCTCCCTCCTCTTCAATATGTACGCTGAAGAAATCTTTGTTGAAGCTCTAGAGGATGTGGAGGAAGGCATTGTCGTAAACGGCAGACCTATCAACAACATACGGTATGCCGATGATACAATCCTTATATCAGACACTGCTGAAGGCCTTCAGAAGTTGTTAAGCCGCGTGGAATCTGTAAGCGCAAAGTATGGTCTTAGTATCAATGTGAAAAAGACGAAGTACATGATCGTCGATCGCGATAATGATAATTCCAGAACGCTGTATGCAAATGGACAATATTTGGAACGAGTACGGTCATACAAGTACCTTGGTTGCATTGTGGATGAGAAAGACGATCACAGTGTCGAAGTAAAATGTCGCATAGAGCAGGCACGTCAATCTTTCCTGAAGATGCAACAACTTTTCCGCAATCAAGCTCTCAAAATCCCCACAAAAACACGACTGCTTCGTTGTTATTTATTCTCAGTTCTCCTGTATGGAGTCGAAGCCTGGACCCTGGACAAACAAATGTGCAGACGCCTTGAAGCTTTTGAAATGTGGTGCTACAGGAGGATACTGAGAATCTCATGGCGGGATAAGATTAAAAACGAGACGGTTCTACAGATCATGAACAAAAAGAAGGAAGTGCTCAATGAAGTCAAAAAACGCAAACTGACTTATTTGGGCCACATCATGCGCCATGATAAATACAAGTTGTTGCAGGTTATAATGCAAGGTAAAATCATGGGACGACGTAAACCAGGTCGTAGAAGAACATCATGGCTCAAGAACCTGAGGGAGTGGTTCGGTCTAAGCTCACGATCCCTGTTCCGTGCCGCTGCGTCCAAAGTAAAAATAGCCATGATGGTCGCCAACCTCCGCTGAGGAGATGGCACGAGAAGAAGAAGAAGATGATTGTGCCGTCACCGTAAGGCCCGTTCAAACGGCAATTAGTGACCACGATGCTCAGTATTTTACTATAAAAACGGTATCGGTCGACTGTAATAGTAATAATAAGTATACGTTGAAACGAATTTTTAATAACGACTCCTTATCTAACTTTTATATTGACATCGAGAATTATAATTGGACATTTATTAAGAAACATGACATAAATATAAATCAGAAATTTGATAAATTGATTAAAATATTGACATCACTAATTGACATTCATTTTCCATTAAAAAAGATATATCAAAGTAAAACAAGATCAGCTTGGGTAAGCAGCGAGCTCTCGGAATGCTTATCGAAATTTGAAACATTCTGTCAGATACGACAGCAGCATCCTACCGTAGAACATATAAACCAATGCGTCAATCACTACTCACACTTAGTTAAGTTAATTAGTCTTCGCGATCGCCGCAAGTACTATGACGATAGGATAAATGGTGCAAAAAACATCTCTAAGGAGATATGTCGCGTCGTGAACGAGCAAGTATCACTACGAAAACCACATTCAGATCCTAATTTGATGGATGGTGACACTGTAGTTGACAATAGGGAGATTCCAGATCGGTTCAATAAGTATTTTATTACATCGCAGCCGGATCGTTCCACTGGGGATACTCCACCAGATATTGCTTCATCGGGGTTTCGTGTGGGTGCGTCGACTGCGGGGACCGGGGGGCGGTCTCATCCCGTGGATTGGGATAGCCTTGCGGACTTCCGCAGGTCGGTCCGAGTATTGAAGCACATCCCCAGGGGAGCTAGGTGTTCGGCTGCAGGTAGATTATCTGACATTATTGAACGGTGTTTGCGAACGAATGATTGCGAGAATTGGTACACTTTACTAACATTTTCATATGTGGCTTTGAAGTTACCTGATAGGCATGATTCGCGTTCGCTAACTATAAAGGTTAAGGAGAATGTCATGGGAGCCTCAGTTTTGGGCTCGGTTTTCGGTACTCCTGGCTTTAGCGAGTCATCGAAGCCTAAAATTGTACAAAGTAAAGTTTACGATGGCGATCTGAGGGGTGCTATTAGGATACTTATGTCAGATTCTACACTTGCGCCTAATAGTGCGACGACGGTGGAGGCATTACGCTCCAAACACCCCCCTCCGTCGCGTCCTGTATTGTTTCCGGCAGAGCCTGATCCTTCTTCTGGGGTCGCACCTGTCCATGTAGGTTTGGTTACACACGCTATTGGTACCTTCCACGCTGGATCTGCTGCAGGCTTGGATGGCTTGCGTCCTGGTCACCTGAAAGAGCTCACATCTGCAACGGCAGGGGATGGGGGCGTTCGTCTTACAGAGGCGCTTACTAGTTTATGTAACTTTTTGCTCACAGGATTGCTGAATCCAGAGGTTTGTCCGTATATGTATGGGGCTTCTCTGTGTGCATTGAGCAAGAAGGAAGGTGGTATAAGACCTATTGCTATCGGGAGTGTTTTGCGTCGTCTTGTTGCTAAGATTGGGTGCTCTTTGGTGAGGGCGGGTATGTCCAATTACTTGCAGCCGATTCAGTTGGGTTTTGGTACGCCATTAGGTTGCGAGGCCGCCATCCACGCTACTCGTGCTTTTGCTTTAGCTGGTGAAAGTACTGGGGCAGTTATAGTCAAACTAGACATTAAAAATGCATTTAATTGTATAGAAAGGGATACAATTTTAAATGAAGTTCGTGAGCAGGTCCCTTTACTATACCCTTTTCTACGCCAGTGCTATGCCTACAAAAGTAAATTATTTTATCATAACCATTCACTCGAGTCACAGACCGGCGCTCAACAGGGGGATCCCCTGGGGCCGCTTGTGTTTAGTTTGGCTATTCATAAAATTATATCCAGCGTGGATAGCGACCTCAATGTTTGGTATCTAGATGATGGTACCATAGGTGGTAGTCCTGACAAGGTTTTGGAAAGTGTAAATAAAATAATGTGTATGTTTAAGGACGTAGGGCTTGAGGTAAATACTTCGAAGTGTGAAATTTTCCCTTGTGGAGCTGACACATCTACCTTACAACATTTTCAAGATGTTATTCCTGGCCTTAGGGTGCTGGATAGGTCGAATTTCACACTTTTAGGGGCTCCAATATTTCCGGAAGCAGCTCCTGCGGTTTTGGCTCAGAAGTTGGAGGCACTTCTGGGGGCTAGACATTTCCTTGGGAATCTGCCGGCACATGTTTCTTTAACTCTATTGAGAAGTTGCTTGGCTTTGCCCAAGGTAGTTTACTTTTTGAGGACATGTCCGGGGTGGAAACTAATGGTGGAAATGGGCCAGTATGACGAATCGCTTCGTGGAATATTGGAAGAAGTTTTGAATGTGGACCTCGGGGATGTTCAGTGGACGCAGGCCTCTTTGCCGGTCCGTCATGGAGGTCTCGGGGTGCGCAGGATGTTGGACATTGGATTGCCGGCTTTTTTGTCTTCTGCCTACGGGGTTGCGGAACTTGTTGCTCGTATTTTACCTAGTTATGGTAACGAGTGCCGTGTGCCCTTTGTGGGGGAGGCATTGGAGGAGTGGACGAGGTCCAGTGGCTCTTTGGATTGTCCGGAACGTCCTGAGCTTCAGCGCAGTTGGGATGATGTGCTTTGTAGGAAGAGAGTTGCTTGTTTGATTGAGGCCAGCGAGGGTGTGGATCTAGCACGTTTAAGGGCGGCTGCAAGGTCAGAGTCGGGGGCGTGGTTGCACGCTCTGCCGTCACCACACATGGGAACGCTGCTTGACGACAGTTCTCTCAGGGTGGCGGTGGCTCTGAGGTTGGGCTCGGCGGTGTGTGAGCCACACCCTTGCATTTGTGGTGAGCAGGTGGATGTGAGAGGACTTCATCCTCTAAAATGTTCTAGGTGTGTCGGTCGTTTTCCTCGCCATCATGCGTTAAATGACATTATCCGGAGAGCACTTGTTTCGGCAAATGTGCCGTGTGTTTTGGAGCCGCCTGGCCTCAGTCGGACCGATGGTAAGCGGCCTGATGGCTTGACGTTGGTGCCCTGGGAGAAGGGTCGGTGCCTTTTGTGGGACGCAACGTGTGTAGACACGTATGCTGCGTCTCACTTACCAACTACGGTTAGTTCTGCTGGTTCGGCTGCTGAGGCGGCAGCACGCCAAAAACATGTAAAATACGCGGCTCTAAAATCTGCCTATTTGTTTGTGCCAGTGGCTTTTGAAACGTCTGGGGTTTGGGGGGAGGAAGCGGTTTCTTTTGTGGCTAGCATAGGCAAAAGGCTTAGGGATCGTGGTTTGGATAGACGCTCCGGGGAATTTTTGGCCCAGAGGTTGTCGTTGGCAATCCAGCGGGGTAACGCTGCTAGTGTGCTGGGGGCTTTTGCTTCTGGGTGCTAAATTCGGCACACTAGTAGCGCTGTGTAAATTTTTACTGTTTGTTAGATTTAAGTTTTTTTTGTTTTGTTTTTTTTTGTTTTCATTTGTACATATTTAGTTCTATTTTGTTTAAAGTATTCAATTAATTTAAATATGTTGTAAATAAAGACAGTTTTATTACAATAACCGAAAACCTCCCTATATATCCTAATGAAAAAACAGCCTTAGATCACTTACGGAATTATTTACTACATAGGGATATTCCCAATTTTATTCTACCAACTATCACCACGGACATTTTAAATAAAACTATTTAACGTATGTTACATTCGTCCAGTACATTAGATATAAATGACATTTCCGTAAGAGTTTTTCTGTCTATATGGCCTATTATAGTTGACAAATTAGGTAAATTGATCAATGACATATTTATTTCCGGTACTATCCCGATGCGTTAAAGTGCACTAGAGTTTGCCCAATATACAAGGGAAAGGGTGACAAGACACGGGTGGAGAGTCACAGACCTATCACCATAGTCCCAACCTTGTCCAAAATAATCGAGTCAATTTTGTCACTGAGCCTGACGGAGCATCTTGAGGGAAATGGTCTGCTTAGCGACGCGCAACATGCTTATCGGAAGCGTCGGTCAACAGCTGGTGCTGCGTGCGAAGTTATTGACGCCATCATGACGGGCTTGGACGATAGGTATGTGGCGGCCGGGATCTTCTGCGACTTGACGAAGGCTTTCGACGTGATCCGACCGAGCCTTCTCGTTAAAAAATTAGAAGCATACGGAGTAAGGCAGGGCCCACTTTGTTTGTTTTCATCCTTTTTGACTGATCGAAAACAGGCGGCTGAAATAGCTGCTGGCGGGCATAGATTTCGGTCTCCGATGGGCAATATTTCAATCGGTGTCCCACAAGGATCATCCCTGGGAAATGTATTATTTTTGACATTTATTAATGACTTGACATATTATATTACGGACGGAATTATATTATTATTTGCTGACGATACAAAGGTTGTAGTTTGTGCGAAAACGTATGACGACCTAAATATAAAAAATAACAAAGTACTCAAACAGTTGCACGACTGGTTCTCGAGCAACGGCCTAATATTAAATGACTCAAAATCATCGGTGCTATTGTTCTCGATAAAGGAGATGGCGAGGCCTGCTGCTGTGCGCTGCCCGATACCATTCGCGAGTGAATGTCGCTTTTTAAGTTTCACATTGAATTGGAAAAAAAAAGTTTATTTCACAAAAATCTTAAACTAGTTACAAAAATGGGCAGTGCTCTCCTAAACTAGTCTGTTGACTGTATCTCGGGAGAGACACTCTTCCCTTAGAGTTCTCAATCGAGTTTAATTTGTAGAGGTATAATGAAAATGCCAAATATGGTCAATAAATTGCAAGCACATGTAAATTTTTTACAATATTATTAATTCTAATTACAAGAAATTACACACTTATGCACTAGATAACTTTAATATAACATATATTTTGTGTAGTGTGATCCCCTTTTGTGAGTAAGTGAATTATGATTGTGTGTATGTTGAAGGGGATGAGTAGATGAGTGTGAGCCTAAAAAATATAATGATTGAAAGCACTTTATGATAGGTAAGTACATACATATATGTAATACTTAAACTCGTAAATAGATTTCATACATAAAACATAAGTAACTTATATACATAGGGAGTACTTAGTAAAATACGATATGACGTGTCTATGTGGTAATGGCAGCATTCCTCACTTTTTTATCCCGCCAGGGGCGCCAGTGAGAACGGAGACTCGCCAAGAGTCAATTTCTAATCAGTTTCCAATAATCAATTTGTTTATCAATAGTTCAACGTTGTTTATGATAAAAAATCATTAAATAATTCATCAAACAATTCAATAATTTTTATTAAATCATTGTTTTAACGTATGTTTAATTAAATTATTCAACAAAGATGTTTGTTTACATTCTGAAAACCAACCGGCAGGCACCTGACAGGTCCCCGCCGACTACAGCGCCACTAATTTGGAACTAAAACAATGTGGCCATTACGGTAAAGTAGCTTGTTTGTTTATGAGGAATTGATAACGTTATGATTATTAGAAAAAGGATATTTAAAGTTCAAGTTAGTTTTTTACTAAAACATATCTCTATAGGGTTGCCAAATAGTTTTTCAATATCTTCGTAAGAAAGTTCTTTCAGGTGTTGAGTGATCTTACGTTTATATTCAAACATGGTTAAATGAGACAGTTCAATTGAGTTATTAATTATATTTTACAGATGTGGCCCAGTGAATTCAAAGAAGTGACGTGCAAATGATGTACGTGTAGCCTTTGGAACTGCAACATATTTGAACCTACACCTTCTTTTTACTTTTTGCTGGTTATCAATATACGATATAAGTTTGTGCTGTTTGAGAACTACGTCTTTTATGTATAATTGACGAACTGTGTGGACTTCACAAAAACGATAAAGGTCAATCGAAGAATAGTAAAAGGGCTTAAATATGCACAGTTTTAGCAAACCTCTCTGTGCAATCTCCAGAACTTTAATTGTTGTTTTATGAGTTCCGCCCCAAGACGAAATGCAATAAGTGAGAACTGATTGAGCCAATGACAAATAAATTAGTCTTAGTTGATTGCCATCCAGTATGTGCCTTATGTTTCTAAAGAGATGCATGAGCTTCCGGATTCGTCCACACAACACCTTGATGTGTGATTTGAAGTTAAGGTTATTATCAAGAGTTACACCAAGATATTTAATAGACGAGACTTTTTCTAATGGATTGCAAGAACAGTTATATTTTAGTGGCAAATTACAATTATGAAAAATCAAATTTCTATTAATTGCGGATTTGAAGTTGCGTATTGAAAAGCAGATATATTTGGTTTTCTCAGTGTTCAGTGTTAACAAGTTATCCTGAAACCATTGTGTAACCATTGATAGACCGGTTTGAGCGTTAATATAGCATTCGTCCCATGTGTTACCATAAAAAAGTAAGGCAGTATCGTCAGCATATGCAAATATGTTACCATTTATCTGTAAATCAAGGACATCATTAATGAATACCAGGAACAGCAGGGGCCCTAAAATGCTGCCTTGAGGGACGCCGATGGTAACAGGGAGCTCATTACTGATTACAGATCCTACCTTAACTCGTTGTGTCCTTCCAGACAAATAATTGTACAAAATAGGACAGTCTCTAACACCAAATCGTTCCAATTTATGAATGAGAATGTTAATTGGCACCGTATCAAATGCCTTTGCTAAGTCGATGAATACTCCAATACATTTTTTAGCATTGTCAAGATTATTTGAAATACTGATAACAAGTTTTAGAACAGCATTATCAGTAGATTTACCAACACGAAAGCCAAATTGATTATCACTTAATAGATTATTACTCTCAAAAAAATTTGTAAGTCTTTTAGACAATAGTTTTTCTAGTATTTTTGATAAAGAAGGTAATATGGAGATTGGTCTGAAATTGGAGATACGGTCCCTCTCACCACTTTTGTAAATTGGACAAATGACTGATTTTTTTAGCGCTTTAGGAAACACACCCTGTTTAAAACACGCATTGAATACCTTTGTGAGAACAGGAACAAGAGTGGTAGAGTTCATTTTTAAAATCTTATTGTCGATGTTATCTATACCTTTTGTACAACTATTTTTCAGGCTTTTGATTATCCCACCTACTTCGTTTTCAGTAGTGTCAAAAAGTACAAATGAGTTACAAGATTGCACTGGTAGCTTGCACGTAGTTTTATTGCCAGATTTTCTAATTGTGATTTCTTTAGAAAGCGTGTGACCTATCTCAACAAAGTATTTATTGATAGAATTGATTGTCTCAATGGGATCGTCAGAACCTGTGAGTAGGTCAGAGTTTATAGATTTGTTATTTTTCGCATATCCTTTTACAATTTTCCATAATTTTTTACTATCATTGCCTGCATTTTCGACTAATTCCTTCTCATATTTAGTTTTCATTGTTTTCAGTAGCTTATAACAGAAATTACGGTAGCGACTATATGTTGTCTTAGCAACGATATTGTTTGGGTCTTTCCTATACTTGGTGTGTAATTTATCTTTATTGCGTATGCAGCGTAGAAGTCCAGGAGTGATCCAGGGCTTAACTATTCGTTTACGTCTTGGCAACAAAACTTCAGATGTGTTAGAATCAATTGTGCTCTTAATCGCAAAAATTATCTTATTGATTGAGTCATCGGGATTGAGTATATCAACAAATGAGTTTAAATCAATGTTCATGAGATCATTTTGAACTTTATCATAGTTGGTTTTGTATAAAGTACGTTTCGCGGGGATTCGGTCAACTGTAGTGTTTAGTCCAAGAAGTACAGTACTATGATCTGTTATCGATGAGTGGCAAATCGCGATTTCTGCTTCAAACTTTGACTTATAGGATGGAGAACGATAGATAGCAACAATAGCTATGGTTTTACCAATTTTGATCACTATGCAGTTGGCTTCCTTAAATTCCGGCTCAACCACAAGAATTCCATTTAAATCCGAGCGAACGTATACGACAACACCATCATTTTGAAGATAATTGTGTAATAGCTATCATAGTTACAAATTTGAGGTATATGGTCGTTATTTAATAGCCAGCATTCAGAGAGGATAATAATGTCATGATCAATGCCTAACCTTCCAGAAAAAATTCAAGTTCTGAAAGATTTCGATGTATGCTACGAATGTTTTGGCTAAGAATGGACATAATTATGTGGTTTGAATCTAGATCGACATTCAGAAATATCACAACTAAACGAATTCGCTGTTGACAAACTATCAACTTCATTTATTATTTCATAATGGGTATCGAATGTTAAAGAAATTTTTAGTCATAAGCAAACAATTAATAAAGTATGGCATTGAAATTTTCATGTTAGGGTCATGATAGAAATAGAGATAGGTTCCCATATTGAACCCAGTATTATTCATCGCAGACCAGTGACAAGTTAACTGATCAGTGTAGAGTAGGCGAAATAAATAAAACCTATTGTTTGGCAGCATTGGAGGTCGAAGAGCTAATGGAAATCCATCCGTGGATGGAATGTTACTTTGTGTACAAATGTATATAGTAGTGTAATTATGAATAAAATAAGTGTGTACAGTGTTAATAAAAAGAGTAGGTAAGTTCTGTAATAATTTGTGAAAGTAGAGTAATATGATAAGTACAATCAATAAAATAGGTAAAAAATAATCTAAACTAGTTCCAGAAACATGAGACAATAAGAACAAAGTAAAGGCAATCGCTATTTGACAGATAGAAAATAGTCACAGGTTGTTTAACTGGTGCTCACTTTGAACGACAATATAGGAACTATTTGAATCTTTCTTTAGCAGAACACGCCCATCAACAGTCCAACAGAAATTGTACTTTTCCCGCTTAGCGAAATTCCTAGCAAGGAAGAACAACCTCCTAGCTACCGGTGAAAGCTTTTCGTTAACATAAATAGGTAAAAGTTCCTCCTTGTAGCCTATGTTGGATGTATTGAGCTTAGACGAAGTATCACGGTTTTTGTTATACTCTTTTACCTTAGACAGAAACGAAGACTTAGCCAATGTACTATTGAATTCGACTGAGATGGAAGTAGTACGTGCTTCTTTTTTCGTAGGCAGGCGGGTAACGTCACGTATGTCACACTGTTGTATATTGTTGCATTGAAGGTTTTTGATAAGCGCAAAGGTGACATTAAACATAGATTCCTTGGTATCAGCTAGCTTTTTCGGAACATTGCGTATTTCAATTGATGTGATTGCCATCTGCTTCTCAATTGAATCCATTTTCAGCTCCAGTTGTAATAGTTGGTTTGCCATAGTTTTACGTTCCACATCCAGCGAAACGATTTTCGACTCAATCGAGGTTATTTTGTCACTGACAAAGGTCAAAGATCTCTCAATATCCGAGTTAGTCTTCGTTAGCGTAGTTGATTGTTGCACCAGCTCAGTCAAATGCTGCTCAAGCTTATCCATGCGAGCCGATTGTTTCTCCATAAATTCATACATTGCTTGCTTAAAGTCGGTGTTAGAAATCGGCTCATTGGAGCTACGAGGTCTTTTTATTCTTTGAACAATACTGAGATCAAACCCAGAACCATCCTGGGGCTGGTTAGGCCTACCAGCTAAATTGGAATCAGAAGAAGACAGATTCTTGGGAGAGTGCCTAACATTTGCCATCCTAGTATCTATTCACTGTTAATAGGATTCAAGATGGCAAAACAGTTGAACTCCAATAGTAGATAGTGTAGATATTAAATTCGAGCACTCGAACACAAAAGACACACTAACGATGATTGACAGCACTGATAAGGAATCTTTCGTTCCAAATGCACATTTAATTTTAAGTAACGATTTTTTGTCTCACTTACACTTTGTTGGAATTTTTGGATTGCAAAGAGCTCCTTAAGACTTCTGGTCGCCTGGTAGTCAATGCTATTTTATTGAACTTGATTTATTTATTTTCTGATTTAATTATTATTATTTATTTATTTAACAAAAATATTTTGGCAGTTTCACACACGTCAACTCAGTTACGAGGTCCGGAGGGAAGGGAATTCCAAGTTGAATTGGAAAAACCACATCCAATCGCTATGTGAAAAACTGAGTGGGGCGGCCTATGCGTTGCGTAAGCTGAGACCACTGGTATCGGGTTCAGTGTTAAGGCAAACGTATTTCGCTCATTTCCATTCCATTATGTCCTACGGGGTCCTGCTCTGGGGTGACTCTGTCGACGTGAAACGCGTTTTTGTCCTTCAGAAGCGGGCCTTACGGATTCTGGATGGAATGGGGCCTCGTGAGACGTGCAGAACTGTATTCCAGAAGCATGGCGTAATGACACTTCATTCCGTCTACCTATATGAGGTGATGGTCCTTGTGCGGAAGAGGCTAGGTTCGCTTGGGCGCCGCGTGGGCAACGAACGATCGCTTCGTAACGCGGGGCGGCTCGCGGCGGTGGCGCACCGCACGAGGTTCGCGCGCAGGAACCCAAGGGTGGTGGGCCCCAAGTATTACGAGCACCTTCCCACTGAAATTCGTAATATTAAGGATGACGAAACGTTCTGCCACCGACTGAAGAAATTCTTGCTGGACAGCGCGTTTTACTCTGTAAAAGAGTACACGACGAAACAATACTGATGTACATATTGTATTTTAAATGATTATTTTGTTATATTGTACTATTATTATTATTATTTTATTTTGACATTTTTAATTTTATATAATTGCAAATTTCAATGACGATCACTGTAATCTTCGGACATCTATTAATTGTATTTGGTTTTTATGTGGACATTGTTACAGTGAAATAAATAAATCTAAATCTAAATCATAATATTATATAATTTCTGAAAGCAGCAGCACGGAAGAATAAGCAAATTCATTAATGGTTTATAGTACAAGTACGTGTACCTTGTGTGTACAAATACAGAAGATTCTCGAACAATGTCCCTGGCGCCAACTGATCTCACAGGCTTCGTGTCAGCCGCCTCAACGTCAGTGGCTACTTCCGACCTATCACTCTGGCAGCCCGAATCAATCAAGGACAAGGAGAAGTCATCGAATATCAGCACGCAAACTTTTCCAAATTTTTCGATGGTCTTTTCATGCTCCTTGGAAATGCACGAAGACCAGAGGGCTATGCCTGAAGACCGAAAGACTATGCGCGAATAGCAGCAGATCTTGCGTGAAGAGTAGAATGCTAATATAGAGAACATTATTATCGGTTCTTATTGGGACTCCCCTTAAGTTTGTTGTTGAACACTATTTGTTGAATGTGAAGCTATGATCATGTTTTTTTTATTAATAACTGTCCAGCGATTGACCCCTATCTCACCTGATGGTAAGTGACGATGAGGTCGATGATGTAGCTCGCTGGTCCAGCAATAGCCTATTCACTCTAGCCTTGAAGAGACCCAAGTTATATTCTACCGGGAATACAGACTGGGGAAGTGAATTCCAATCCTTAGCAGTCTGCATCAAGAAGGACGAAGCAAAGCGCTTCGTACGGATCGACGGGGTTTCTACTACATATGGAAGGAATCCCCGCCTGGAGGCGGAAAAGAGATGGTGGAATTGAGTCGTGTAATTCCTGCGCACACTCTCCAAAATGTATTCGGTAAAAGACAGACAGGCAAGCAGCTCGTCGTCGGTGCTCAAGGCTCTGAAGCTTAGCCTTTACTAACGTAAAGCCTACGAGCTCGGCTGTCCACAGAGTCCAAAGCAGCCAACTGATGCTTGGCGGAACCATCCCAAAGGCGGGAACAGTACTCCATACACGATCGGACCTGTGCTTGGTAAATGGTAAGAAGCTGTCCTGGTGTGAAGCCAAGGTTTCCGTAGCCGTAGTTTTGGCCTTGGCCTCTATGGAACGACCATAGTTCAAGGTAGAACTTATGCTCAGACCCAGAAGCTCAAGTTGGTCCGTAACTTGTATGTATGTTTTAATGAATTATTATTAAATTTAATGTACACATTGTCTGCAGAGTTTCTAGGCATTTATTCTCTGCAGAGGTTGTCTTTACGAAGTGCCATTAGTTAAATTAATCTAATTTGATTTATTTTAATAATTAGTTAATTTTTTATAAATAATGGTTTTTTTACTTTCAATAAGTGATTCTATGATCCTTATGGTGAACGAATTATTTTCATTTTATTTCATTTCATCTCAGGGGCTCCCATTTCAATTAGCACATTCTACTTTATGAATTAAAAAAACATTCAAACTAATTAAATTCACATCCTGTACCTTGCTTCTGATATATTTTACAATGCGTACACTATACATAAATATGTATTACAATCTTAAAATCTATTTTAATAAGAAATATTTTCATACTTTTTTATTAATAATAATGAATACTTCATTTTTTTTCAGAAAGATTCTTATATTTGTGAAATTGACAACAAACCTTATGGAAAAACGATCAAACCAGCTAATGGGATAAACATCCATGGCTTATATGTAGAAGGTGCTTGTTGGAGTAAAAAAAGACGTTGTCTTAAGGATCCTTTACCTGGTAATAACTAAATATATAAACAACAAAGTGAAAATATTGGATACGTTATATATAGATCGACGTGTACGGTAAATTTACGAACCAATAACAAGAGCACCCGGATGAAACTGTGACTGGTGTAGCAAGGATTTGAGGGAGTAAATGGCATCCGTGACTTCACCAAACACCTATTTATGGGGCGGTGCGTACCAGACCGTAACCACCGTGAAAGTAGAATCAGTGTGTCATGCGTCTATTTATTAATAAATCTTGTAAAAAACATATATAATTAGACAGTAGCTATCCTCACGACGTTATCGCTCTGCGTAGAATTCGGTGCATTTCACATATGTATTTTTGTTGCGTAAATGTAAATCAGAAAACTTCATTTTCATTGGTACATGCTCCGAGTTTCGAACCCAGTACCCACTGATACATAGTCAAACCCCAAACAACTGAGCTACGCTGAAATTATCATACTTACTAGCGGTATAGACATCGGGCGTAGGCAGTTTAATCTGGAACACTGTTCTGGGCGCCGATTCCCCGACCAGCACGTCAAACAGAATAGACTGTTACGTGTTCCCACCTGGAGAGACGCCGTTGGACCACCAGCTCTGTAGCTCTGGGAGTACTGCGGGAGTACTACAGAAGCTGGAAAAAGTAGGTTATGTTAAGGGATCGACATAATAGCGGTGCTGTGGACTTCATATAGGAGTAAGGGGAGATGATTCCATATTGGTACCATAGAGATAACGCCTATCTGAGCTTTGAAATATCTCGAAAAAGTGACTTCTTAACATTGTCATATTTAATTCCTCGGCGTATTGCCACCCCCTACCCCACTAAAGGGGGATGAAATCTAAGACAGTAAATAAAAGACAGTTTTTGAGAAAAGTTGTTGGAAACTTTTAATTTATTTTCGGCGTCTTGCCACGACCATAACCCACTATAGGGGATAAATCTTCTTCTTCTTTGGGTGCCATCTCCTATCGGAGGTCGGCTATCATTGAGGCTACACGATCACGCGATGTTGTCGCTCGGAAGAGTTCTATATTACTCGTGTTGAACCACTCTGCGAGATTCTGCAGCCACGACGTTTTTCTGCGGCCAGGCCTTCTTCGACCTTCAACTTTGCCTTGCAGAATAAGTTGCAGTAGGTTGTATTTGTCGGCGCGCATAATATGACCAAGATATTGCAGTTTCCTCCTTTTTATGGTCTTCAAGAGCTCTAACTTCTTATTCATTTTCTGTAAAACCGTTTCATTTGTTACTCGATCCGTCCATGATATTTTCAACATCCTCCTATATATCCACATTTCGAATGCTTTTAACCGTTTACATAACGTCTGGGTTAGTGTCCAGGCTTCTACTCCGTATAACAGGATTGAAAATATATAAGACCGCACTAAGCGGCATCTCGTGGAGAGTTTCAGATTCCGGTTACAAAGAAGGTGATTCATCTTCATAAAAGCGCCTCTGGCTTGCTCTATGCGACATTTTATTTCTACACTCTGGTCTTCTTGGTCGTTCACCCTACATCCAAGGTATTTATATGAACGGACTCTCTCAAGTGGTTGGTTCTTAACGCTTATAACTGCAGACATCTGTGGCGTACGACCTACGATCATGTACTTGGTCTTCTTTATATTGATGTTCAGACCGTTGCTAGCACTGATCGACTCAACACGGTTAAGTAACTGTTGTAGATCTTCCATTGAGCTAGCTAAAAGGATTGTATCGTCCGCATATCGGATGTTGTTGAGGGGCCTCCCGTTTACAACGATCCCTTCGGTTGCATTCTCAAGGGCTTCTGAGAAAATCTCTTCGGCATAGAGATTAAATAGCAATGGCGATAAAATACAACCCTGTCGCACTCCTCGTAGAATTTCCACATCAGCGGTAAGTTGGTGTTCCACGCGTACGTTAGCGGTCTGCTGCCAGTATAGGTTCTTAATGATGAAGACGTCTTTGGAATCAAGGCCTATTTTCTCGAGGATCTGAATCAACTTTTCCTGTTTAATGCGATCAAATGCCTTTTCATAATCTATGAAACAGACGTATACACATCTGTCCATATCCCAACAGCGTTGCATCAGTACTTTATAACCAAATAGAGCATCCCGCGTTCCATAGCCATTTCTAAACCCAAACTGTGTCTCTGAAATGTTATCTTCGCACTTTCTGTATATTCGTTTATGGATAACTTTAAGGAAGATTTTCAGGACGTGGCTCATTAGTGATATGGTGCGGTACTCGCTACATCGTTTTGCGGTGCTGATTTTTGGCAGAGTAATGAAGGTGGAATGGAGCCATTCTGAAGGAATTGTGCCAGAATTATAAATAACATTGAAGAGATTCACAATGACATCTATATGGTCGTATTTTAGCAATTTCAAAACTTCCACGGGTACTTCGTCTGGGCCTACGGCCT
Organism: Leucoptera coffeella; assembly: GCA_030578115.1. Classification (NCBI taxonomy): domain Eukaryota; kingdom Metazoa; phylum Arthropoda; class Insecta; order Lepidoptera; family Lyonetiidae; genus Leucoptera; species Leucoptera coffeella. The sequence continues at coordinate 175,393 of JAMBLF010000342.1, forward strand.
TACCGTTCTTTGCAGATTTTATTGCATAGCAAATTTCATCTTTTGTGATAGGGGGTCCAGTTAATTGTACATCTGTGCTCAAATGTTCCCCTCTTTGGTCATTAAAAAGCTCCTCAACATATTCTTTCCAGATCCTTAGACGGTCTTCTATACTCATGGCGTAGTTGCCATCTTTATCCTGAAGAGTAGAGGCTGATCGTCGTTTTTTCTGCCCAGTGAGTTCGTTTATCTTCTTATACATATTGAAGGCGTCATGTTTGGCTTGTAATTCTTCTATCTCTGTGCATTTGTCATTGATCCACAAATCCTTAGCCTCGATACATTTCCGTCTGATCTCTCTGTGAACCTCTTTATATTTCTTCTGGTCTGTATGTTTTACCAGTCGTCTCTTTGTCATTAAATCTAGGATTTCCCCTGTCATCCATTCTCCTGACTTGACAGCTTTAGCCGGCGTGAGCATCTCCTTTGCTGTGTTTATAATAACACCTTTGACATCTTTCCAAACTTGTTCTGGCGAGGTTTTTGGCGTTTGAAGTTTGATTTGTTCCCGTAACTCATGGAATTTATTATGGAGGGCACCATGAAGCTTTCTCTTTATGTCCTTATTCCTAAGTTGAGAAACATCAATCCTTGATGACGCCTTTGGTGGTATCAGTTTCTTTAGCTTCGTGGTAAAGACTCCCAAGAAAGGATTGTGATCTGCTCCCGGATAGGTTTTAACCGACTTGAAACTGTTACGGTACCTCATGCTGACTAATATGAAATCTATCTGGTTTCTTATAATATTTGTCGGAGAATCTGCGGGAGATTTCCAAGTGTAAAGACGGCGTGGGGGTAGCTTAAAATAAGTGTTCATTACTACCAGAGATTCTTCTTGACAGAATTGAATGAGACGATCTCCCCGATCGTTGCGCATGCCCAAGCCAGAAAGCCCGACAACATCTTGAATAGGACCTTCACCGACCTTAGCGTTAAAGTCACCCATGACTACAGTACACTCTGACTTTTTTAGTTTGGTGAGTACGGTTTTCAAGTCCTTATAAAACTCTTCAAGAATGCTGTCATTTTTATCTGCAGTACCTGCATATACCTGGACGATGTTTATATTTATAGGTTTTGCTCTAAATTGTAACAAAATTATGCGGTCCGATACTGGTAGAAAGTTAATTACTGTTGTCTTAATATGCTTTTTGATCATAACTGCAACTCCGTTTCTGTGATGTTTGTCGTCGTTACCACTGTAGTAGGTAACGGTATCATCAGTCGTTTCTATACCGCTTCCTTTCCATCGGGCTTCACTTATCCCCAGTACGTTGACTTCGAGTCTCCTGAACTCCTTTTCTACGTTTTTAAACTTCTCTTCCTTAAACATGCTTTGCACGTTCCATGTCGCAATTTTTATGGCACACCCGGGGATTCTTAGCACCCTCTGACCATTTAAGGTCTGCCGGGGACTGAGGGCCGTGGTATTTTTGTACTGAGCCATAATGATTTTCCTGGGAAAAGTTAATGCGGTGGTCTATAAAATCGGATAAATCTTATGTCATGATATAAGCGGTTTTTTTTTTCGGAACTTGGGGTATTTGTTGCGCCACACTTGTAACTTTACTAACCTTGGGACTCTGCTGGCTCTCTATGACGCGCTGGTCCGGAGTCATCTGGAGTTTTGGGCAGTGATTTGGTCTCCAAGTGATATCAAATATAAAATCATGCTGGAAAGGCTGGCTGGGTTTCCGCTGCTGTACCCCTCTCTCTTCATGCTTAGTATGGTTGGCAACTCATGACTGGAGTTTCGAGGTGGCTTGCCTTGGCCGTGTACCTGATCTACGTGTTGCGCGACGTGACTTACGACCAGGGTGTGTTGATCGAACTGCGCTGGTGGCTGGTGGAACGGCCGTACCCGCCGCACGCACCAACCTACGCCGGGATGCACTACTCACGCGGACGCTCCGAACTCTCAATGCGGTCTCGGCGAACGTTGATATCTTTTCGTGTTGATCGTATGAGAACGCCAAAGCTGTGATGAAGTTATTTGATTAATGAAAGATACTGTAATTGATGATTTATGTAATTATAATATTATATTACATACGTATTAGGTTTACCTGTAAGGTATGTAATACTATTGTAAAAAAATAATATTTATTCCTATGTTGCTAGTTGCTCTTTCTTTGAATATTTGTGAGCAAAGTATGAAAATCATTTAGTAGATACATTCCGATGTCGATTTCGACCCCTCAGCCGCTTGACAGAGCGGTGATATTTATGTCGCGAGGTTCACTAAAGTCAGTAGATGTATGTCAATGTGGCCAAGGTACATATATATCTGGAAGGGTGCTAAAGAGAGTTCTTGAACTCTTCTCAGCTGATTCAAATCAAAATGGCGGAATCTCACCCATGTGCTGGCTGTTTGCATTTGGGCTGTAACGAAAACATTTAGCGCAGCGCATAGGTTGATTTTTAACTCTTATGGTCCCACACAAGATCCAGTAGGCTTGGCGGATGTGTGTAATAGTCAATCGCCTTTTATAAGCGTCGTCAATTAATTGTTTAAAAATACTACTTTTGAAAGAAACTTTTCTCGCATTTGAAAACAGTTTGTACACTTCTGTGAATTCGTTTTGTTGCACGTGCTTAGTTATAATTAAAGCGGAGCATTGGAGCTCATTCATTTGTGTCAAGTAAGGTATTCTACTTTTGATTAAGTCCAGGAGATAGCCAGAATTAAACTTTATAATTTACTGAACGTTATTTAATGCGTCAATGACATGTCGCTCACTGTTTCTCTCGTATGATGTAAAAAATGAACGTTGTAATGAATGAATAATGGAGTCCTGTCCACCATAAATGATGATTAAATAGTTTTGCTGGGTGTTAGCGCTCATCATGCACAGTGGGCAGGATTATCTTCCTATTTGGCGTATCTCCAACAATCAGTTTGTAAGAATAGCAAAATTCAGTCTATCGATCTCTCTATTTTACTCTATTCGATACCTATCACTCATAGGCCCGCCTTGTAGCCAAGCGCATTAAATTTACCCCAAGCGCACGTCGTCGTCGTTAGTAGTGTATAATTGAGAGTTCTAGATATCTTCGCTATTTAGAACGTCTCAATTATAACATTCAACACTCGAACGCTTCTGTACATCAGAGATCGTTAACAGTCGATATCGCAATAGATGATCGTATCTACAACAACCATCAAAATCCACATTACGTAATAACATCACAATCGAATTTCGTACAACGTAAGAATACTACCAAATATTTTCAATAATCTACTTTTCTATCGTTGTATACTGTTCAATAGTTTCATTAACATAAATATTATAATTTTTTTCAACATCATTTATTTTTCCTGTTGGATTGATTTCATTTCTTCGCTCCGCATTAGCATCATCATTATCAATGTCATTATTATTATATTTGTTAGTTATTAATTCTAACTGATATGTCATATCTATACTCATCTTTTGCTGCCATGCTTCCAATTGAGGTGTTATTACATGACGATTTTTCTCAAATTCAGCTTTAATAAAGTTATTATGATTACTCCCGATCATGTTTATGATATCAGCTTTTATGTCATCCACATAAGATTTGGTGGCAGCATCGTCGTCTTCGTCTTCGTCGTCGGTAGGATATTTAACAAACTTCATTTGGACCTTCCCTACGTTGAAGTGACCTCCTATTGTTCTACGAAGTCCGTCATTGATATGAATAGGATTAGATCTTTTATGTAAGTGTTGACCAAATTTGTTAATACTCATTTTGCTTACTTTGTTTTTGTATTCAGACAAGTTGTAACTTGTAATATTTTATAAGGTTATTGGACACTTTAATTATATTTGAATTATGATTCAGAAGTGTTTCTTAGAATCAAATCAACATCAGCACGTCTGTGCTCTGATTTCACTTAAGTCTATTTAAATATTTATACCTAACTCTCCTATTATATTAGATTGGGTTTAGGTGTAGTGGACATCATTAATTTTTTTGCTCAGCTATAAGGAACAGCGCAATTTATCAAGATTTGTTTGTATTGCAGCTTCATTTCATTGTAAGTAAACTAAATATTATAATTTTTGAAATAAATTTTCTTCTAGTATACTATTTTTAATGAATTCGCTTTTGTTACAGAAGATGACGGACCTCACCATGGATTATAATCCAATAACCAATCCTTATTATTATGCACAAGACTTTCTGGATAGAGAAGAAAATATGGAAGACAAGGAAGATAGTATAATCTTTCCACCGAACAAGGAAAAGCCAAAGTCCGATAACAAAAGAAAACCTCTTTAAAAAGATTCTCAACATCATCAATATCTCAACGTTTCCTCAAAAATGCCAAACATGATTCAAGTGTTATAAATATTAATATTTTTAAAGTCGACGAAAATACAGACGATCATAGTGCCGAAATTTGTGTTAAATATATTGTAAAAGATGAAAATGACTGTATTTTGAATTCTGTGGAATGTATTGTTGATAAGATTATGAAGAAAATGTCTAAACATAATTAAAAAGTGAATAATAAACTTTGCTTAACAATTTTTTTGTTTTATTATGACCTGACAAACAAAATAAAAAATTTTAAAGGTAAAATAAAAAATAAAAGATTTTTTTTTCTCAAAAAATTATTATTCTATAAGTTTATAAAATACTTATATTATTATCAACTATCCATGATTTTATACAATGCACATTTTTAAAAGCACATACGTTCGTATGATAGATGCAGTTCAATTAATTAATGTTCTCATTACAATATTTTTTACATAACTGAGTAAGGTTTGGACAACCCTTCTCACTAATATCAATTATATTACAATTCTCACAAATCATTTTTAACCATATAATTTTTTCTAAACCTTTTACAATAATATTTTTATTCTCGATTAGTGGTATAGCAACAGTTTTAAAATTATAGTAATCCATGATTCCTTGATCCCAGAATATGCCATAGTTTCTTTCTATCCATAAAACTTGTTTCTTCTCCTCCTCACACAAGTTTTCAAATGGAAAAGGAGGTCTCACTAAAAACCAATTTGTTTTATCTCCATCAATAATTGCTAACTCTTTGATAATAAAATTATTATTATTATATTCCTTGAATCCTTGAACATCAACAATAATGTACTCCGAAATCATATAATTTTCTTACCAATATTAGTCAATGGCTTGTACTCAATTATACAGTCATTCAGTATTAGACAGTAAGCCGTTGTTTGTGCAGGTAATTCTTTTTCACTTTCTAAATCAACCCGCACATCTATGGCTCCAACTTTAAGATTTTCGTTTTGTCGACTACAGTCAATGACATAAAAAGGGGCAATGTCACGAAACTCACTTATATTTAACAACGGTTCCGATCGACGACTATAATAAGACTGTTGAAAATTTGTATATTGTTCATATAATAAAGCATACTTGTCTTCCTTAAATCTAATATTCATACTTTCGAATGGATAATAAGTAGAGTTTAAAAATACTTTAACATCTCTTAATTTGCAATGATTGAACATCGACATGTCTTTATTAAGGGTGTTTTTTCGAGCTGTTTGCAAAGCGATGATGACATAGCGTGGCTTTTCTATCTGCGACGATGTCTTAATTGACCACATATGTTTAGTTGTCTTAGGAAGCAGAGGATATTCATATAAATCCCAATTTCTAAAAGGTACTGCAATAGGTCGATGTTTTTCTAAATGTTTTAATAAATTAATTCTTTCACGATCAGAAACTTTTATGTGTGGGATGCGCCATACAGTTTGTTTAAATTCAATGTTTTCTAAAATTCATCTGCTTTTAGTTTTACTGCATTGAAATCTGTGTTACTTCGTAGTAGAAGTAATTCATGTTTGCAGTTGATTAATATTTTATTATAGTCTTCCATAAAGCCTAATATTCTATTTAGTGGAATAGAAACAGAAAATTTCCCCTCATGTTGATTATCTATTCCATTGATAGCCCAACCCCAAAGTTCAGATCTTTTAGATTCATTATCATTCATAGACAAATAACTTTTAATTGTAGTTGTTATTCCAGTGTTTTTAATTTTATCGATTTCAACTCCATTTAATTCATACCGAATGTCTTGGAAAAGAAATAATATCGCATTATTTGTAAAGTGAACCACATCCAGTTTACTTTTAGAAATTCCATCAACTTTCATAGCCTTAACGGAACCCTCTATGTGTAATGTACTTGCTGATGGTAAAACATACAAATCTTGCTGATTTATCAGAATGCGAATCTCATCGTTCTTACCAAAACTGTTGACATATGGTTTGTAAGAATGGAATTCGAAACTTTTTATAGAATTATCCTGCACAACAGGAGCAGATATATTTAGAATATTCATTTTAGAAGTCTAATTAATTTTAGGTACTTAATAATTTCTTCTGTTAATTTGATTTTTTTTATACGTCTTACTTTCGTTGTTGTACGAAATGTATTGGGGCTGCGAACTTGAGGATTATGGTATTTATTAAAGTCTATCATTTTCTTTTCAAATGAAGATACAGTTGAATTTCTTCTCCTCTTAAATTAATCTGATTATTGTGACAATCTAAAATTCGCAAGTTTATACTTGTAATAGTCTTTTGATTTACGGGAAAATAAATAATATTTTTCGGAATTTCAATTTCTCTGTATCCTGGTGGTACGTTCGGAACAAACTCGTGAATTATATGGCTAGGTTCACCGTTTACAAAAGATCCTCTAACAATGTCACATTCAATTCTTATGAGTGTTGTTGATAGAATGTTCACAGGATAGTTAGACTCGTTCAATATATTTGCTTGTAAAGTTTGATCTCCAAACCCTTATATTTTACCAATAGAATTTTCTTTGAAATGAATATTTGCTGAACAAAAAATGTAGTTTTTAAAGTATTATTGTTACATGACAATTCAAACTCTCAATCTGCGATAGAATTTTTTAAATAAGTATTGATGTCTTCTAATTCATACGATCCTTCTGGTATTTCAATAACTTTGTTGTCACTATAATAGAATTTATTATTTGAGTTATCTATGTTGGGAATAGAATTAAACGTGGAAAAAATAGCAGACCACATTCATAATCAGTATCGAGTTGTAAAGCTGGTGAGTAATTTGTGCTCAAAACTGAATTTAAACCAGTAAAAGATAGAGTGAAGGACATCGTGTTAATGATCGTTCTTCTTTGAAGTAAACTTATTTAAACGACGCTTCCAAAAATTAATCAAGTAATTTAAACATAAGTGTCCACATATAACAGTATTATACTTCTGATAGCGTATGTAATTATAAAACACAGTTTTACAATCTAAATATTTCAATAATTCTTTAGGGGGTTTCAAGTTTCCAAAACTGTCAAAATATTCACAAAAATTGTTTAATTTAACATAGGCTACCCAATGTGTACCACTATTCTGTAGGCTCTCAAGATTTAATATAGCACACTCTATACGCTTTGGTGACATAGGTAAATTATCTCTACTCCACGAAAATATGGAATATCTTTAGCGAATTTCTGTATGTCTATATTTCTTAGAGCGCGTTTGGGTAGCCATCTACTCAGTTTTTTGAGGGTTTTAAATATAAACCCACGCCTTTTTTGTGCGGTTTCAAATAGAGACCTTTGCCTATCGTAATTACTTCCATTGTTTTGTTATGCCGTCTTGCTTCTTCTAATTCTTTTTGCGCTGATTTATATTCATTGACTGCTTTTGTAATACCTGCTGCTCCTCCAGCAAGAGATCCTAATGCTGATAATCCAGAGAATATAGGTATAAGCGGTAGAACACCTCCTGTTTTCGGAATGGGTATAATACATGGTAAACTAGAGTTTGGGCAACATTCAAAATGTTTTTTAGCAGCTCTAAGAGATTATTTCACAGCAGCGGAATTACTTTTTGGTTTAAATTTCTATAGGTTAGTATGAATTTTTGCTACTAAAGATTTAAATTTTTTAATTCCAGTCCCTGTCTTTACTTTAGCTTTCATTATTTTACCAACTACCGAAGATGCTAATTTTTCTCCTCTTCCACTCTGACGTGATTTTAATCTTCGTTTAGCCATGTTTAACAATATTCTATCCGCCTTTTGTCGATCGTCTAATTTTGGTGAATTTGCGTATGCTATGTCATTTTACATGCAAGCTTCATCCAATTTGTTGATGCCTTTATCACCTCTATGTAGACGTTTCTTTAGTTTTGTTCCAGGTCCGCAGTAATTGTATCCAGGTAAATGTAACTCAATTGGTAATTTATCTATCAACGTATTGACAAGTCCTTCTCCTTTCATTACAAATTAATGACTAAAGAAAAATGTATTGAATAAAGTATTTTAAAATCAAACAATTATTGCACTCTTATTTATCCAACAATTTTCAGTTGCATGGAGACCCAACCATTTAACCAACAACTTGTTACCTTTTCTTTTTAAATTTTTTCTTTCAAATAGGTGTTCGGATATTTGGCTTTCTGGAGCTCTTGCTCATAAATACACCCTAATATCTCCTGTTTTCGCGAATCTTCAATACGATAAGTGATAGGATGAGTTTTGAGTACTTTAACAACTTTAAAAATTTCTTTAGACCAATTTAGTGTATAACCTTTGTCAAATACTCCTTTGTACTTGCTAACACGAACAAAATCGCCTATAGAAAATTTTGTTTTGAATTTCAATGTTTTATTAAAAGCGTTATAGATGTTTTCCTTGACTGTCATCTCATTAGATGAATTAACTTTAATTGGTTTGTAATTAATAGTACTATGATACGTATTGTTATACGATTTAATTATACTATCTAATTAAATGATCCATTGGTATTTCCCAGATAGACTGAGAAATTTGTATAGTTTGTTTTTTAAAGTTTTTATAACACGTTCCACAATTGAGGCTTTTTTGATTGAATATGATGAGTAGTGATTGATTTTATACTTTTTTACTATCTTACTAAATGCATCATTATAAAACTCTTTCCCCATATCGGTTTGCAAATTTTGTGGAATGCGACCTTTTGTAATAATTTTTTTAAAAGCTTCGCTGCATTCAGTTTTAGTTTTTAGAGGAACACCGCACACAAATTTTTAAAAACAATCTTTTACAATTAAAATATATTTGAAGTTTTTATTGTATAAACGTAAATTTTGTAAATCTATCAGATCTGCTTGCCACAAATCATCAATTCCTTTAACGACAACAGAGCGACGTGTGAAATTCTTTCTAGCACCTTTATGAATCTCATTTACTACACCCACTTTGCTCATGTTTGAATAACATAGTTCTTACTTATGATGTAATGTAATATCTACTGAAAGCTTAAGGAAGGTGCTGAGACTGTTATATTAAAATTATCTTTTAAACTATACATTAACACTCCAATTTCAAATAGTTGTTATTTAAATATGTATTTTAGGTTTGTACTTGAATATTAATTTTTATTTCACTATTCCTTCTTCAATATTCGAAATAATTTCATTGTCTAATTCAGTATTACCAGCTTCTTTTGAAGCTAATAAGAGTCTTAATCTCTGCACAAATTCATTCGGATCATTCCAGTAAACAAAATCGGTATTCTCCAAGATTTTTTTAATATTCGGTATTCCATTTCCTTGTTGTGTATTTCTAATATTTGAAGTTAAATCAAATAAAGGTTTGATAATCTGAAGATATTTTTGACCTTTATTGCTTTTTACAGGTTTGCTAGAATCATTGTCTCTTCTGTGTGCATTAGTTTGCTCTAATATAAATTTATAGCGTTTTAGATCATCTTCAGTTATTAAATCTAAATCACATGTTTTCTTAAATAGCAGCTTATATAATCCTGGTGTTTTCTCATATGAATTATCACCTATTTAAATTATATTTAATATTTCCAACCAAGTAAATTAGTTTCGAACCTATCATAAGTTTTCCTTGATCTTTTCTATCGCCAAATGGTACATCTCTGAATACTTCTGAGCTCATGGACCATGATAGAGAGTCTTCCAAGAGCTCGTTATTTGTAGGTGAAGAATTTGTTGATTCAAAAGTGTCATCCATACCATATTGATTATTTTTAATTGACTCTTCACCATCGCTGTCATATTCCTCACTGCTATTTACAATAGTATTGTCTGGGTTAATCATGTCCTTAAATGTGGTTTTTGATCCATGAATATCATTGTTGCCTAAATCATGATTAACATTCCCTTTTTTATCAGAATTGAAAACTGGTTATCTTTTAGCCATCTGATTTAATGGTCCTGTGATAGGTTTTAAAACTGCGTCTAACGCAATTTCATTATCGTTTTTTAAATCTCTTAAACGTTTTACTTTTTCTTTTACAATCATAGCTGATCTCAAAATTTTGCTTCTTTAAGTCACTTTCCATTGTTATAATTTTATTGAATTTATTGACTTAACAATAGGACGACTTCATATTAAATGATTTAAGTACACTGTAACGCATTAATATATTTCAATCAAAGGTTACGAATGTATCAAATTGTTTTCGTTAACAACTACATAACCAAATGGTGATTTCCAAATTATTGAACACATATTTCGAAAAGCTAGCCATCCCATATCTGAGTTTACATGTTCATCGTAAATATGTTTCAGGTTTATGTCATCTTGTTTGAATAAAATTATAAGATTTGCATTATCTCTGATTAATTGCTTAGGAATTTTACTGTAAGTTTGATTTAAATAAAAGCAATCAACAGACTTATGTCTACTCATTGCAAAGTAATCACGGGTATTACTTTGTTTTTCACATGCATTGTCATCAAAAAATATTATTGTGTTAGGTTTTGCGTCTAAAGGGTTTAAAATAAGTATCCTCTTTATTAGAAAACTTAACAAAGGTTGTGTCTGGAACTATTTTCAACACATTTTCTAAAAATACATACTTTGGTTGGAAATTTGTTTTTGAATACAAATAAACATTATTATAACAGAGACCATTCTCATGTAAAAGTAAAGCAACCGTCAGATTTGTTTTTCCACAATTTGATGGTCCACAAATTATACATCGTATTGTATCTGGTAATAGTTCACCATGGCGATTAAGCTTTTTATTTGAATAAAACCACATTTTTCTCAATTTTAGGGTTTGATGTTGTTTTACAAACTTCATATTATTTTTATTTTATGTAACCTTTGTCTACGTATCTTGGTTCAAAGTTTGAAATCAGAATAAGTATTGTTAGATATAAACATCATATTTATAAGTATAATATATTGTTTCAATAAAAGACATGAATAGTATCAAGCAATCATTTTATTTCATATATCACATTATGCACAATATATCATAAATATAGAATTATCTTAATATCTAAATAAAGCCTCATATTACTATTATTTATTAACATAATTTAAAGTAGAGTGTATCTAATGGCAACTAGAGTCCAAAAGGATTGATGCTTTGGAGATGTGGTGCTGGAGGAGAATGCTCGGAGTGTCATGGACTGAATTCCGCACTAACGCTTCAATCCTTGAAGAGCTAGGCATCCAGCAGCGTTTATCTGCATCGGTCCGTGGGCGCATTTTAAGCTTCTTTGGCCACATCAGTCGACGCGGGAATTGCTCCATTGAACGCCTCGTTGTGCAAGGAAAGGTGGAGGGAACAAGACCTCGTGGTAGGTCGTCGATGCGGTGGACAGACCAGATCAAGGCTGCCGTTTGTGCCCCGGTACACGAATGCACCCGCATGACGGCCAACAGGCAGAGGTGGCGGGAGGTTGTGCGGCGAACCATGTCGGCTGCTCGGGATGCCGCGTCGTGGGGACCACGACCGCTCTGATAGGAGCGTAACGATTGAGAAGTATCTAATGTCAAACAACAGTTATTAAAATATTGATGAACAATGCAATTTTTGCATTTTCTTTAGGTAATGTTGTAGAAATTTTAGAACACACATGAAAATTGTATTTGCTCTTGGTTGTAAAAATTGTAGGCATGTATCACAAAAATGTAATTTACCATTGTGTTTAGTGATCTGGTGATGCACTAGGCGTGATAAATCTTTAATCAAACAATAATGACTTTTGCCGTATTTTTCAACATATAGCAAGTTCACATGATCAAAATTTCTTTGTTTGCTCAAATAAAGAGGTCCAGTAATCGAAAATTTATTATCTAGAGATCGACAGTGTAGACCATATATATTAATACTTATGTGAGAATTATTCTTTTCGAATAATCGTATTTCATTCAATGAAGGTGGGAATGACATCCTATTGATATTAAAAACTTTAGAATAATGAGGATATGAACTAATGTGACATACATTGCTCGCTGCGGGGAACAAAGCTGCTAGAATGCCCCATACAAAGCAATGCACATCATTGTTTTTAATATTCACACAACTTTTAGTTTGTTTCACGATCTGAGGGAGGTCTATGTAAGTTCCCCCTCTCATAGGTGAATATTTATTTATATTAATTTCTAAATGACTTATCTTCAATAGTGACCAACCAGATTCACAGTGCTTAAATTCTAAAAAAATATTCTGAAATATATGCATGATCTTATTAATCAATTCATTTATATCAATATTATTACAAATAATTGAGTACTTTGTATTAAATGACTTAAGGGTATTGTTCGCGGAAATGAGCGAAACGAGTGTTTTCATTTTTCAGTTTAAACCTATTTAGAACTTACTGAAACCTATCATACTTTCAAGGTAGCATAATGAAAGACTGAAATTGATGACTAAAGTAGTTTCAAGAGTCAAATATCAATAATTACGTAAATATAAACGCATAAAGTTGATAAAAAATCAGAAAAATGGCGCAAACAAGGTTTTGTATTTTTTCGTTTATTTCGTCACGGAGTAAGATCTGAAATCAAAATATACAATAATGGGTTCTCTAAATACTAAATAATTTGACTAAAAACATATTAAGTCCTGTTTTATTCATAATACTGCAGTTTTCGTAAGTATAAAACGCCCAAGTTTGGACAGCCGTTTTTTTCATACATTTTTATATGGACAGTTTACGCGTCCGTCGCGAGTCGCTAGTTTCAATAGATCGCGTTCAGAATTTGGCGAATGCCAGCGTGGGGAGCACACGTCCATTTTGTTAGCGATCACAGCTAAACCGCTAGATAATCACACGAGATCAGTTATTTCTTAGTTCAATAAGTGAAATTTGGAAAACAAAGTGTAATCACTTTGGTGTTTGAGGTTATTGCTTATTATATTACAAGCGATTTTTTATTTCGAAGTGAACTGCTAAAGTTGATTTATTCTACATGTATATTTTAAAAAGTATTTTACTTGATGCGACGCCATATTTGATATAAATTTATTCTTACGTCATTTATGCCTATGACAGGTATATGTCAGACATGATATGAAAAAATCATGATAATGAATGTAAATAATTTTGATTTACCGCTTGATGTTTCGGATATTATGACGAGAAGTTCAGAATAAACATACATGATACATTCTGACATCACTTCAGCTTTCTTCACAGTAGGTAGGCAGCAATTAGTGAACCCCAAGATAGGTTATTTATGCTATATTATATACACACACACACATATACATAATTATTAATAACTATATATTATGCATTACGACCGTGACCGAATTCAGGGTAGTCAGAGGTTAAGTATGCATTTGTGATGGTCGAAATCAATATACATTTGGTATGCTCTTTGGCAACTTGAATTTGAGTTTTTGGCGAACTGCAGAATAGGTTATACCGGTGCCTGACAGATATACGGAAAGAACGGCATTTGGTTAGATTTTGATTTTTGTACGACTCAGACTCATCTCTCTCAAGAAGAGTAGACCGCGGAGCAATTTTTTAGAGACAAATTGCTATCGAAATCCGAATTCGGTCACTAAAAAAAAAAACATATTATACATATCCTGCTGCCCAAAATTTTGCTCAGTACTCTGTAGGTATTGTTTGCCTCGTCAAACTTTACGCATAAATCGAAGAATTTATATATTTGAAGTTCTTTTTCAGCTCAAAACCATACGAAAATACAAGCGCAGTACTAGGCTCACAGACTCCTACAGGAGGTCGGGTAAGGGTACTCACTCAAGTACGTTCCAATACACTATTTCTTATTGTTACTATAAAATTACAATTATTTACCACAAGTGATTAATTATTTAAATATTGATTACTTTTATATATATAATTATAACGAGAAATAGCAAAATATTTATTGAAAAATGAGTTTTTAGTATTTTTAGTGTTTTGAACGGATAAATTACATAAATCATGCCAAAATTAATAGAAGAAGAACTTTACTGTTTCCAACAATTTGCTATTCTATCGAATTTCACGTATATTTCGTAGGCTAAAGCAGACACCTATGATCTTCTACGCTGGTCTTTTGAGAACGTCCAAGCCATAGTAGAGAAGCGGACCTTGCCCGTCAAACTGCAGTTGGAGTACCCTATTCTCAATACGGAAGATGGAATTACCAGGAAATATTTGAAGGTTATGTGGATGCCGAAAATTTTCAAGATAATGAAGAAATTAATTTGTGCTTGTTTGTGTTTGTGTTTCAAGAAGTTTAAAACCAAAAATATATTTTGTAAATAAAAATAAATAAAAAATATAAAAACTGCATGGGCGATAATCTCATGGCCCCGAGTCCCCGGCGCTCCTTAAATGGAGCAGGGGCGCAGATAATCTCCGGGGGGAAAAGCGGCGACGAGGTTCGCCACCCGTCACGTATGGCTCCCCGGAGAGGCGCAGCGTGGGTCACGGAGACCCGATTTGCTTCATTGAATGTTTGTGGAGCAGTGGAGAGCAAGATAGACGAAATTTGCAAGATGATGGAATGTAAGAAATTAGATATTTTATGTGTGAATGAAACGAAGCGAAAGGGAATGGGCAATACCCTTCATGGCACGTACACCGCGTATTGGACTGGAGTTCAACAAGATAAGCGGGCGTGCCAGGGGGTTGGTATTGTCCTATCAGAGCGAATGAATAAATGTGTGAAAGAGCATAAATGTGTGAATCCCAGACTCTTATGGTTAAGGCTTAAGGTTGGCCTCAAACTTTTATTCGTGGTTGGAGCATATGCTCCTGACATGTCGAGGCCAACTGAGGAGCGGAGTGAGTTCTGGGAGAATGTAAGGGAAGTACTAAAAGAATGTAAGCAGAATGAAAATGTTGTTATGATTGGGGACTTTAATGGTCGAGTAGGTGTACAGAGAGATTCTTATGAATGTGTTTTTGGTAAGTATGGAGATGAAAAAGTGAACGAGAATGGAGAAAGTCTTCTCGAGATATGTTTGGAAAGGGGACTTTTTGTGGCAAACACAATGTTTTGTCATAAAAAGATCCACATGTATACTTGGGAAAGGGGTGTAGACAGAAGTATGATAGATTTTGTTATTGTGGATGATCGATTGAGAAGACATGTGGTGGACGCCAGAGTGTATCGGGGCGTTAATGTGGGAACGGATCATCATTTGGTCGTCAGCCGATTGAGAGGTCTGTTCCAATGTTGGCGTCATCGTGCTCCTGTGTCCACTACAGGATTGGAAAGAATAAATGTAGGAAAATTGAAAGATGATGGTGTAAATGATAGATATAGAAAAAGAGTGGAAGAACAAATTAGTACATTGAATGAAGATGTCAAGGAGGACGAAATTGAGAATGTTTGGAGGATGTTGAAGGATGGTATGGTGGAATCTGCCATCGAAGTATGTGGAGTACGTAAGAGGACGAATGCTCCCCCAAAGAATCAAGCTCTATGGTGAGATGAAGAAGTAAGAAAGGTTGTAAAAGATAAGAGCATGCTTCGATGGTTTGGTTATGCGGATGAATGATAGCAGATTGACAAAAGGAATATATATGACTGAAGTGGAAGGGCGGTTACGTATGGGCCGGCCTAATAAAACATATAACAGTCAGATAGACGCTATATTGAAAAAAAGGTGACGTTAGGAGTACCTATAACCGCTGAGAGTGTATGAGAGGATGTATGAATGTCAATGAAGCGAAAGTGGTCTGTCAGGATCGAGACAAATGGGGATCCGTGATTTCTGCCTACCCCTCTACAGGGAATCAGGCGTGATGTGTATGTATGTATGTTTTATATATTTATGACTACAATGTTTTTAATATATATTAATAAATAATAAATTGTTGAATAATCTGATTATAATTTATTAGTGTTTGTTTCGTTTACAACTCAATTGATACATGGAACGTGCATCCGCCATGACAATAAAGTTTGTTATGATTTTGTTATATCAAGTTTGATGTGATTTATTTCAGTGTTTTTGAAACTATCGTAGTGTGGAACCTGTTTATATCGCAAACATAAATAACATTACATAAAATATCCCCTATTATACCGCCGCATTGCTTTGTGAATCGATATTTATAGAAAATTGCTTCATGCATAAGAATTTACAAATGAAATAACAACAATTTATCTGCAAGAAATCTAATTCATCATACTGATTTGATATTGACTTATATTAACTTTGATTTAACTTATTTTAGATATAAAAACATACTTGGCCACTACTAAAACAGAAAGGTAACCTCAAAAGTATTTATCCCAGAGATAAACAAGGGGCTGCAATTGTTTTACACGGACTTGTTTCTCTAACAAAACATCGACTTTGTTTTGGAATAAGGTGGTAGGTATCAGTAAGAACATACACACATCAACATGGTCTAGGGATATTTAACTCAAACTTAAATAACTAAAATTATACTACCTTTTAGTTAAGACACCTGTATATTAAATTAAACCTTGATTATTAGCCTATCTGATTAAATGAAAATATTTAAGTGAAAGTTGTAATTAAAAAAAATCTAGAACAAGAGAAAAAACTCAGATAAAACTTCAAACTAAACTTTATTTTTAAAACATTAAAACTTCAACATAACATTTACTTTTTTTTACTAAAATCGTGTTCCACTGAAAATCAATAATCTGTAGATCTTCCTAAGACATTCCTGACACATCTGCAGCAGTTCGGCATGCTTAAAACAAGGGTGTCAATTGTGGAATATTGTCCCAAGTCCTGCTAAGATGCAAGAAAAGATGGTTTTCACTGTCAATATCTTCTGGGAAATTTCTTAGAGCTCTTCTCTGAAGCATATCCCAGGCATATTTAATAGGATTTAAGTCTGGAGATTGCGCAGGCCAGTCTAAAACCTGGATATCGTGCTGTTGTAACCAAGTGGTAACGATAAGCGCCAATAATTTGTCATCTTATTTTTTTCTGTAAGGCCAGTATCAAATCTAAATTATTATTAATTAAATTTAAATCTAATTCATCATACTGATTTAATATTGACTTATATTAGCGTTGATTTTAACTTATTTTAGATGAGTGAGGGGGCAGTGACGGAACGCTGGACGAGGTTACTCGCTAAAAATAGAACTCATTTCCATACACAGGATAAATTTTGCACTAATCAGTAGATATCCATACCTAGTCACAAATCAAAGTGTAGAGTAACCTTAATACGAGCATTTATAAAATTAAATAATAGGTACCTATTATTACAAACAATATTTTAGTGCAGTAACCATTACTTACATACATTATAGTATACTTATTTCAGGAGCTTATGTAAGTTGTAAATTGTATATCAATACACGATGTGTGTTTGCAAATTTTAACACCTACAGAGAAAAAAAGAAAGAAACTTTATTCACTACATTAACAAAACACAAACATGGAAAAAATATAGGTATGTAAAAAAACCATTGATGCAGTGAAAAGGTGCTGCCTCAGTATACGATGCAGCTAGGCTGCAATCACTGGTCCTCCGGCAGCACCCAATTCGGAAACCGTCACAAGCTGCATATAATAAATAACAAACATACACAAAATAACTAATTTATCATATACAAATACAGATATAATACGAGTTCGGCTGTAGCCCAGTGGGTAAGAACTCGGACTTCGTATGAGAAAGGTCCTAGGTTCGAATCCCGACTCTAGCATGTACCAATGAATGAAATTTAAATATTTGTTTCTAATTTACGAATATAATTTACAGTCGCTAACGGTCAGGAAAAACATCGTGAGGAAACCTGCCTATCCCACAGGATAGGTAATAGTCAGTGCCTATATACGGCGATACGGTTCACTACCTATCACGTTGGGTGTTGTCTATCTAGTGAGACGCGTGCTTCGAATGACCCATACCTAACATGCCTTCGAAATTTCGGAGATGTGCATTCAAGCCTCAGACTACCCCGCCATAATAAAAAAAAGGAGTGTGTACACACAAATCGTGAAGCGTATGTATGTATATAATACGCATACATAAAATTAATACACTATAATTCATAATCATACTTCGGGCAACATAAACAAGAACATATATATTATAGACATGTACATAGATATAGGCACACACATACACAGTCATACATATTATATATATATATATATATATATATATATATATATATATATGTGTGTGTGTGTACATATACATTATAAACTGTAGTAACTTCGTATAAACATACATTAATATATTTCATACACATACACATTTATTCAAACTCATATATAGAAAGAAAAATATATAACTATGGTATTTGCACTGACAAGGTGAGACATTGATAGGATTTAGGGTAAGGATTTTTGTTGTTCGAGAAGACAAGCCTTATACCTAAGGTAGAAAGCTCCCCTAGAAGCAACGTCGCGAATAGGTGGCGGTATTTCATTCCAGCATTTTGACGCAGAGGTACTTACATCTGGTGCTAGTTTCTTTACCAAAGAGCAATTACAAAGGTTCGTGGTCTAAACCATATTTAAACGTAAAAGAATAGCTGACAGTTACAGATTCTGAGAGCTAATAATCATCTTACTACTTTCATTTTAAATACGCCAGACTGTTACTATATCAAATTAACAAATAATAAAATAGGTAGGTACGCTTTGTGAGGTCAGGTGTATGTGTTTTGAGAATGCCGAGAAGACACATCATCGTGACAAAACAACAACAACAAGCAACAAGACAATTTCAATGCATATAATTAAATCGGAGTTACTAAAGTATCTAAAACCTATCTACGAGTGCGCAGGATCTCTGTTTATAGTTTTATAATCCTGAATAGGTACAAAATACTGTGCTCACATTACGTCGCTGCCGCCGACCCCGATTGATATGGCTACGTCGCGTCGTGTCGTTGCCCGACACACGAACACAAAAAACCTATATACAAAATATGCATTCACATCCCTTTCGGGGTAGTCAGATGTTGAGTGGCAACTAAGTTTTTTTACAATCTTTTGTCAATCGAAACCCAATCGTTACCTGATTATCAATAGCCAATGTAATAGGTGATTAACTAAGTCTTTACATAACCAAACCAGGTTCCCTCACTAAAACAACAGCACGTGAACAATTTAAATGGTCACCCATCCAATTACTTTCCACGCCTGCGTTGCTTAACTGCGGTGATAGAACGAGAACCGGTGTATAAATCACAACCGTAAAATCCTATTATTTACGATCACAACTACGCGATAGCGCAATTCAAATACCTGCCCAATATTTCAGCAAAAACATTATAGACATTACATAACACATAAACTAATAATTGACTGTATAATAGTAGTTTATCAGGATCAAAAGATATCTGTATGGAAATCGAGACATTTACATTTTTCGTACGACTGCCCGCCTATAAAAGTCTGTGACCCTAGTACGTATTCCGTTTGTAAATTTAGTCGCAAAATCAAGCAGTGAGCAAAATAAAATCAGGTTTTATGCATTGTAACGAGTTTACACTTAAATTCATGAGCTCAATTTTATTTCAATATGTGTAGTGTGGGTAAATGTAACTAATAAATTGTATGACTACTATATCTACAATTTGGTAAAAAGTATTGTAGAATAGGTATATAATTTTACCGTGAATGAACTGAATTAGCCTAGGTAATCATAATACTTACGCATATGAAAAATGACTACAGCCGATCTTTCGGTGACGAACATATTTTATTTCAAAAGCATTATAATCTAAAAACATAGTTTTACAAATTCGTTAACCTTTCGGAGTCAGTAAATGATTGGTTAGGTAGTTGCATACCTACATAATGTAATCTGTACAAGCATCATTACAAACACTGGAAAACTTGAATTTATTTCGTGATGGATTGATTACCATCTGGATTTGGGTGAGAATATCAGTTTATACGTTGCATCATATGGAAACGATACGTATTTATTGATAAAACTGTCTGCAATTTACATGCCGCGGATGGCGCGTCGTCATGATCAAAACTATCTGTCACGTTCGACAGAGAATATCTGCTAAGAAGTCGGTCTGGAGTGTCGAAAAATCATCACAATGTTTATTTTATGCTAGATAGATAATGTACGTTTTATTTAGCAATTAAAAAAATTACTTGCAATCGGCACACTATTTAGTTTAAAAATCAACTATATTATTAATATAAAACTCCCATAAACGTTTCACGATGTTTTGATATTCGCGCCTTTTTATATTTTAAACAGCTAAATACAGCACTAACGCGCAAGGTACTCAGCGCTGCTGCGCTAGAAATGTTGGATTTTTAACAGTTCGTGAATTTAATTTTGGAATACAATACCCTTAAGTTGCTGTTCACACTTTGTAGGTAGTGTAAAGTAAGCAAACAGTTCAAAATTTACTTTGATACAATTATGTTTCGTCAATGACTTTTGTATAATATTTTTCACATTATGCTTATGCGCACATGAAAATGAGTCTGGTGTTAGATGTGTATCATTTCCCAGTGAGTTCAATTTATATGTCACAATACGATTTTTAAAAGCAGTTGCAATTACATAAATGTTTTCAAATTCAGTTCTCAGGAGTGAATTTGATTTATGTAAATTGCTTTTTAAATGGTATTTATAGTCAATTTTATTTAATGAAATTTGACATTTGTCACATTTCATCATTGTATCATTGTTAATTCTATAATTATTTAATTTATTGACATCTTTGTGGAGGGTGGAACTCATGGAAGTGGTAGCTGTAAAAATAACACAAATTACAGAATGCACATTAATTTATAATACGTTCATAATATTATATTAGGTACCTAACTAACTACAATAAATAATAACCTAATTGCTGGGTGCTGCCGGAGGACCAGTGATGCAGCCTAGCTGCATCGTATACTGAGGCAGCACCTTTTCACTGCATCAAGGTTACCATTTTGTTTGTTGTAATGTTTGTATTGTTGTAATGTTTGTATTGCGTGCTAATGTAAATATGCAGTGAATAAACTATTTTTCTTTCTTTCTTTCTTCTTTCTAATTATTATTATAATTATTAAAAAACGTTGGTGGGCAGCTTTTAAACGCTCGTTTTGTTGCTACCACATAGTCCTCTAGGTGACGCCACGCCTCCGTATTTACATCCACCCTGTCTTTAATAGTGACGATGGCGTGGCGCCATCAAGATATGGGAGGCAGTTTCTCTACTTCCCTGGTATCGTATATTATTAATTCAATATACTGTGACCCCTGTTTATTGGGGTCAACTTGACGGGAAAAGCCTTTGGCTATTCTCCGCGTTAAAGAAGGTAAAATCTGTTTACCCGTAATCGTCTGAATATCTTCGTCCGCGTCAGAATCAGAGCCAAAAAGTTCAGACGCCATCGCCTGCCACGTCCTTATTCTAGGTGTCTTCGTTATACGTGATGCTCGTGCAGCGATGACGCCCTCAACGACCCCTCTCGACTTTTGAGGAACGCTTGACGACTTCTTCTTTGTAGGTCGCTGCGGTTGTGGTGTGGACTCAGCTTCCGACGAAACGTGAGACTTCCGCGCATCGACAACTTTTGATCCATAACAATATAAAGCATTAATTTAATACACTCGCGTTTATAACAATGCAACTTGCTTTTTTAAATAAATACTTATTATTTACAAGTAAGTACTAGCATCACACTTAATCACCGTTGACGTATTAGGTATAGATTTGAGTAGGTAATTAAAAATACACTTTGCTTGTGGATGTGGTGAGCCCTCGCTTTGAACTGGACGGTCTGGATGGGTCAGCTGATGTCTTCGTGAGCTTCTCTCTGCGATGTTGGTGTTGGACGGTTGGATGGATTATGTTGCTGCTTCTCGGTTGCTCCTGTTGCAGTGCTTCATCCTCCGACGCCGATGACAGAAACAAATCTCCCTTAAGACTTGCCCTAAAACAATAATAATAAAATATTATAAAGATGAAAAACAGTAAAGGATTTTATTTTCGTTGGTTAATAATAAAATTAAATAAACAATACTTACATTTTAATTTCCCAATGTGTGTAATTTCCAATGTCCAATCTACTGTTTGGAGATGTTTGATAGCAAGTATAGAGCCTGCTCCCAAATATATACTAATATTTCAGGAGAAATAAATCAATCAAAATAATGACACAAATCGACAGTATGTTTGAGAAATTAAAAGTATTAATATGCTTGTAATAAGGTTCACTTTAGATAGTCTTACTTATAAACAGTTAATTAAAAACAATACTAATAAATGTATGCACCACTGCTCCATATTTGTAAAGCGCATGTGTGACGATATTGAAAATTGAGACGAAATTCGTAAAAGGCAAACGAATGATTAGATTTTTTATTACACATAACCAATTTATATGACAATTGACAAAGGCTCCAATGTGCATACAGAGAGTGTTATATGATCGTCAAAAATAAACTTATAACTTTATAATAATTATCGTATATAATAATAGGTATACTTAGTTATTAACATACTATTTTGTATGCTTAATGTCATGGTTCACAACACAATAAAAATTAATGATTGAATAATAATAAATTAACAAAAATAGAGAATAAAATTATATAAAAATAGCAATTTAAATTTGAATAAATAAATTTAAATTGTCAAGTTATTACAATTATAATATAATTATCAAACAGTTATTATTTCAAAAACTCGTCTACACTGTAGTATTCAGAAACCAGTAAAAAGCCCTTTAGTCGGCGATAGAACGCTTCGTCGTCAGTTTTTTCCCGTAAATCGCGAGGAAGATGCTCGTAGTACGTGGGACCGATCACCCGAGATATTCCGGAACCGTATCCAGTTCGACGTGACACGTTAGCAAGGCGTCCCGCGTTTCGCAATACTTTATCGCCACCCGTTCGACGCTTAAATGTCTTTAGATTTTCTCTCACATATTTGATTGTTTCAAATATGTGAACACAAGCCAACGTCATGATACGTTCTTTTGCAAAGTGGGTTCTACAGGTTTCCCGGGCACCTTTCCCTAACATTGTTCTTAACGCACGCTTTTGTAGTAGGAACGCCCGGCGCGCATCAGGCGAATTTCCCCACAACATTACTCCATACGTAATAATAGAGTGGAAGTGGGCGAAATATACCTGCTTTAACACTCTTGCTGAAACTAAATGTTTCAGCTTCCGAAGGGCATAAACCGCCCCGGCGAGTCTGTTACACACAGATTAAACATGGTCCTTCCAACTCAAGTTCGAATCCAGCAAGAAACCGAGGAATTTACATGTCTGGCTAACGGGTATAGGGGAGCACACATCCACAGAGCCAGACATGGATTTAATAGTAAACGGCACCAAAAGGGACTTTGTGGCATTTAACAGTAGTCCGTTACTAGAAAACCAATCACATAATTGGTTATATATTTTCCCAATTTTCGCGTTTAACTCTCGATCAGTCCTCGCGCAGACCACAACGGTCGTATCGTCAGCAAATATTGTTATTAACCCGTCACTTGTGGAACGCTCAAGGTCGTTTATAAAAGTAAGGAAAAGGACGTTCCCCAATGCCGACCCCTGTGGAACACCCATAGTCACGACTCCCTCAGTTGACCTAATCTTCTGCCCATTTGCATTTATTTGTACTATTTGTTTGCGTTCAGATAGAAACGATGCCAACAATTTAAGTGCACAGTTATTTACACCGTAGCACTGCAACTTCCTAAGCATTATATCACTCCTGACAACATCGAACGCTTTTGTCAGGTCGCAAAATATGCCAGCAGTCTTATATTTGTCGTCTAAACTTGTAACAATGCAGTCAATGACCCGATGGGCTGCACGAGAAGTAGATCGGTTTTTTCTATAAGCATATTGCGCGTGACTGATCAATTTATTTGTTTCAAGGTGTGACATTAGGTTGCGGGACAGAATGGATTCAATTAGTTTTGAAATTGTTGGTACTATGGTGATTGGCCTATAGTTATCTATATGTGTTCTATCACCCTTACATTTATACACAGGACATACCCTAGTGCACTTTAATTATCACCAGCTTCTCTCTTATTATTGGCCATATTGATAACAGTATATTGATGGAGATATCATATACATCAAGCGTTCCAGAAGCACGTAGCATTTTCACTAGCGAGCGATCAAGACAAACAGTAGTCACGGTGGGCAAAACGAACTCAGGTGGGTTTTCGCCAGCCAAATATTCACGCAGATAAGCCAACGCCCTGTCGTCATCAGCTGCTAGAGGAAGGCCACTAGTCAGTTGAAGGAAATGGTTATTGAAGTGACCCGGCATGTTTTCAGGATCAACGATTTGCCCATTATCCATTATACACGCGTTAGATCCCTTACATTTCGATGATATCTCGTCATTTACAATGCGCCATATCTCTCTTGATGGTTTTTTGGCGTTGGCGAGCTTTTTGTCGTTGTAGTTACGCCGATCACGGATGTTTAGGCATTTTATTTTATTTGAGTAGCATACAATTTGATGATTTATGTCAGTGCAATTTGGATACTCGTGTTTTATTAAGCATAGTTTGTTAAATTGGTTCACGTATTCAATAAGTTCATTACTAGCCCATGGAGTTCTATTTTTCCTTTTTACTTGTACTCTTTTTATAGGATAATGAATGTCGATATAATAAGTTAATAATGTTATTAATTTGCTAAATTTATTATTAATATCTATGTCAGTATTATATACAAAATTCCAATTACAATTCACAATGTCACAATAGAAGTTACAAATAGAACTAGTGTTAAATAGGCGTTTTTGGACATAAGTACTCACTCCTCGTGAACACGCTCCCCCGACCTTTAAAGTATACAGTTGGGCGTTGTGATCACTTATAGGAGTCTGCAACGGTATACCAGTCACCTTCTTATCACTGTAAGAAACTATGCCGCAATCGATAGACGTACTACATGTGTCGCATACGCGTGTTGGGAACGTGACAATGTTGTGAGAGTTGTAGGATTTTAATAAGTCACTTAGCTTCCGGCAATTACTGCTATCACTTAGATAATCTACGTTAATATCGCCGACCAAGAGGAACCTTTTACCTTCGTCAATAATTTTCCTTAACAGTAATTCCAGTGCTCCCAAGTATATGTAAAAGTCTCCTTTTCCCGCACGGTACATTCCAACCACGATTATTTTTATCTTGCACAACTCCACTGCACAGCACTCAAAATGGTATTGAACTGAAAAGTTTTTTAAATCTTCGCGCGCTTTGTACACTGTTTCATTATCACTACGCAAAAATATCGCACTACCTCCATGTTGAATAGTTGATCGGCAGTAGTCAACCGCGAGCTGATATCCAGATAAGTTGACGCGTTTAATTTCACTCTCAGTACACCATATTTCCGTACAAACAACCACATCAGGGTTGTGATGGTTTAAAACTATGTCCATGAGCGCCGTCTTATTTGTTATCGATCGGACATTCTGGTGAAGAATTGTATAGTTTTTGTGGCCTTTGTTTATATGTGACTTTGAGGTTATTGTTGGTTCTGTTTTGGATGTGAAACTTTTAAGTTTTTTGACACAATAGAATGGAACTTGCGTATGGACACACCTTCAGGCCACAATTTGGGGTCACGAAGAATCCTGACCTTGGAAGCCGGAACATCAATTCTGAACGAGGAGTATTCACCCCGAGTTGGCAGCTTTTCGCAAGGGATGTCAGTCATTCCAAGGTGTAACCTTAAATGAGCCCGAATGTCATCAGCACCCGTTTCGACACTAAAATTAAACAGATGAAGACTACAAGACCTAGGCGGAGCGGCGCGAAGGGTTCCAGAAGCAGCCACAGCTGCAGTTAGATGATTTGGGGTGATGCGCGGAGGGCTGCTCGGCTGATCTGGCGTTGAAGCCTGCTCAGGTGGAGTCGGTTTTGTCATTGGAGTGGATACCCACACGTTCTTAGTGGCAATCTTAGAGTCCTTACTACTAGGTAAGTTCGTTGAAATGCTGTTCAAGATTGGATATTCTGTAGTCATGCTCAGTGCTTTAGGACCAGATTCATTCAGAGCCAGTGGTACTCTTAGTCTTGATGGAGTCACAACCGTAGTGTCGTGAAAGATGGACGAGTTAAATAGCGTCGGTGAGTCTTTACATGTATTTTTTGTATTTCGACAGTTTCTCATTTCACGATTCCATACTGTACGTTCACATATCTTTTCTATCAATTTACCTTGTTCCTGTATTTGTTTCTTCTGATCACAAATAATATTGTAGCATTGGTGTAATTGGTCATCCATTGTTTGTAATTTTTGTTCTAAATTTGAAATAACTACCACTAACCTCTCAAGGGCTCCTTTCGATGGTGGTGCCATTTTTACTTCTTATACAAATAAGTTCTGTTTTCACAACAGGATACAATTATAATTCTTGATAATTTTCAATGATATATACTGATTAAACAATTAAATAATTAATTTATACAGGAGCCGAATTTTTGAGATGTTTTCACTTATACCTCCATATATTATATGGAAATATATAATGTACTCATGGTTGTGATCTATCTATTTATTTGTACTATTTCGAAAATAGTTTGTAGATGGATAGATTGAAACTCCAATAGATTAGCCGGATTAGAGCATGAATTTGATTTTCTGTTTGATAAGAAATCAGTAAAGATGAGGAGTTAATAAAACCTTCCCAATTGTTTATTACAAGAGCTTTCACGATTGATAATTATGTTGTATGCATGGATTAAAGTCATTGATGAAGCGAAAGACGTATATAGGATTTTTTACCCTCATCAATGTACGGGTTTCCTTCACGATGTTTTCCATTACCGTTACGAGTACTGGTCTGAAAGTATCAGAGGTATGCAATTTTTTTTATAGAAAAAACTCAGTGATACCCGTGGGGTTCGAACCCAGGACCTCTCAAGTGAAAGGCCAAGTTCGTAACCGCTACGCTATTAGCGCTCTGCCTATGTATCTTCCTAAAAACAAAAAATCGATTTCGAATCGAAACTGAAACACATTAACTATGATTAATATCTGTGGCCATTGGTATAAACACGATAACTCCAAAATTTGCATTTTTTAGTTAAAAAGCAGTTATTCTCGTTTTTTCTCTTTTATTTGGTATATATGATATAAGTCCAGCATCAATGGAATAATGAAATATTTTGTCAATTTTCCGATAAGTCACAAAATTGTGATTCCATTTGGTAAAATTAAGATAAAATATCATATCATGTTAACCAGAATAAATATACCTACAACAAGTTTATGGTACGTCCATGATAAGTACCTACACATCATTTTGAAACCAAATTTTCATTTTTGTTCACCTATCTATTATTGGTCAATTGGTCCATATAGATGATAAGTCCACAATATTATATTTAAGAATTATATTCTATTTTGAAACATATGTGATAAGTGCCATTAACTGGCATACTACTTTGTTATAACACATAATTATTTCACATGTGTTGTGTATTGTAATAAATCATGCAAACAATCAAAATCAAGTCCAGAAAACCATATATTAAAGCTGACTTACACTAGGTATCGTAATTTCTGTAACAAGGTTATAAAAAAGGCTAAAAAACGCTATGACACTGAAGAACTAGAAAGAGCCGCCTCAAACAGTAAACAGTTGTGGGATTGTATTAAGAGAATTACCAACACAACGAAACTAAAAGTTGCTCCTGATCACCTCATATCTCCTTCTGGTTCCCCCAAGGATTCTTGCAATGCTGTGAACGAGTTCTTTGTCAACATAGGAAAGAGTCTTGCCAATGGTGTATCGGAAATCCAACTCATCGTCTACAAATAGGTGTTTGGACAAAAGGTCTATCTACTCCCTTTTTTTGCTTGAAACTAATGAAACCGATATTATAAGTACTATCAAGTCTCTTCGTACAAGCGCCGCAACTGGATGGGACGGAATACCTACGTAAAGTTAAATCAGGAGATAAAAACATGCCTACCAACTATAGACCAATTGCTGTATTGACATCACTATCCAAATTGTTAGAGCGTATTATTAACAAACAATTATTGAGATACCTTGAGAGCTACTCATTATTATCGCAAAACCAATATGGTTTCAGAAGAAACAGGTCCGCTTCTGATGCGGTAATAAAATTTACTAACAATGTTGTTAGACATCTTAATAATAGGAAACGGGTTTTAACTTTGTTTCTTGATCTAAATAAAGCCTTTCATTCTCTCCCAATCCCTCTTATTCTGGAGAAGCTGCAATTGGTTGGTGTGAGAGGCACTCAGCATAAGTTGCTGTCATCTTATTTATCTGATCGAACTCAGGTCGTTAAAATAGGGCAATATCTGAGCGATGAATCGAGAATAGAATAGAGTTCGGTGTGCCCCAGGGAAGTGTACTAGGCCCAACGCTCTTTCTCATTTTCATAGATGCACTTTGTGACTTAAATATACCGAACTGTAGCATTACATCATATGCGGATGATACGGCACTGACCTTTGCCGCGGATTCCTGGCCAGAGCTGGAGTTGGTAGCGCAGGAGGGCTTCAATATTGTTTACTCCTGGTTGAATTCACATTTCCTAACCCTTAATGTGCAAAAGACAAAGTACATTTTGTTCACAATCTCCCCATCTTCCATACCTACCGTGCTTCCTGTTATTCGTGTTCACAGCTGTGGTAACTTATGTGGATGCATGTGCCCCGCTGTTGAAAACACTGACTCAAACAAATATTTGGGGGTTACTATTGATCAAGTTTTATCCTTCAAGCCTCACATCAAAGCCCTAATCTCTAGAGTCCGAACACTAAGCTACATTTTTTACAAACTAAGGGATATTGCGAACGAAAGGGTAATACGTACCACATATTTCTCACTTTGTCAAAGCATTCTGTCCTACTGCATAACAGCTTGGTGGGGAGTTCCGAAAAATGTTCTAAGACCCTTGGAAATCGCCCAACGTAGAATTTTAAAAACAGCTACACATAGACCTATTTTATTCCCAACTGAACAACTTTACCAAATGTGTCATGTCCTTTCAGTAAGAAAACTCTACATCCTACACGCGAACTTTCTTCAACATGCTAGAGCTCCCTTCACTCCAGTCAAAAAGAGAAGAAAGGACCTTGCTTTTGACGTCCCTTTCGCTGCCTTTACAATTGTGAGGAGGCACTTCTATTTTCTTGGACCTTTTCTGTACAATAGGATAAACAAAGTTTTACAAATTAATTCTAATAACAATCACGAATGCAAGACGTTCATAAATATCTTCTCAGTAACACATACTCTGACACGGAAAAACTCTTTGAATGCAGTATATAGATGAACAACGCTTAATACTTATCCTACTTTACACAATATACATCAGATTACAAAAACGTCACATGCCACATGCGTTTTGTTAATTAAGTTAGTTTTATTATTATTTGGTCTTTGGGTTTGTTAATTAAGCATAAATATAATATTTAACCGAGATTGGTGCTTGCTGCCATCGATACAGGTTGCCATGGTAACCTAGTGATGTCAGTAAGGTTGAGTTTATGTATGCTTCTTTTTGTTTAATAAAGATTATTATTATTATTAAATACGTTTAAATTGTTTGCTTAAACCTTCAATCTGATTTACAATATTTTTTAAACCTTAAAATGCTCCTCCTGAAAATTGAGTCAAACAGTGTTATCATGTTTATACCAACGGCCACAGATATACTTATCCCACAAAGGTAGTAGCGCAATAATAATCATTAACATGTTCCGAGCCACCCAGTACAACGAAATGTTTCAATTCGATAATGCCTCCGTACATCAATAAAGGGATTGCATTTATACAGCTACATACAAAAAATATAAAGAAATAAACCAACTTGATATCACCTATGAAATTCGTTCCTACTCAGTTAAATGTGAAATCCTAATTATTGGTACAATAAAATAAAATTACATGAAGATATTAATTGGACAGGAACTTATTAATTTATGAATCATAATAATGATTCAATTCAAGACCACCAGAGAGTATTTCTTGCACACGTGTCGTCAAGCGTGTGTCATAACACACACAAATACATGCATATCGATTTAACCAAATCACATCTGTATGCTACATTATAAAACTATAGTTAACAGACTCGATAAACAGAAGTGTTCGAATGTTGAATTAAAGCGTCTAATACTTACTAAAGTCAATGTTAATGTAAAAGTAGAATAATAACCGAAAGCTTGAATGATTTGATGTTTGCAATGTTATAATTGAGCCGTTCTAGATAGCAAAGATATCTAGAACTCTCAATTATACACTACTGTCGTTTCGTAGTAAATTTGTTATCTGGAAGAGTTTTCGCAACCGAATTGGGCGAGTAAGAGCGCTCTACTCAGTTCAAGGCGAGGCAAAATTATTTTTTCGAATGGAGGAGCTACTCTTGTTTTTGCTGCTATCAATATTATATCGAGTGTGCCGTTGTAATTCTTCATAACGCTGCGTATAACGGCCAAGTATCCTTTTGTACTTGCGTCACAGAATTATTGTAATTGTTCGGTATGAGAGGATGTATGAATGTCATTGAAGCGAAAGTGGTCTGTCAGGATCGAGACAAATGGGGATCCGTGATTTCTACCTACCCCTCTACAGGGAATCAGGCGTGATGTGTATGTATGTATGTTCGGTGCCCGTTATAGTACCGGGCCAGTGTTTTATCGTAACTGAGTTGAAAAGTATAAGTTCGCTCCTTATTAATTCCCTATTGATTCTCGTATTTAATTAGGGAGTATGGTTATTGAAAACAAAATACTTTACAATCCAGACATTTTGCCAAATAAGCCGCCATTTGAAATTTAAACTTAAATTTTGCCGTTACATTTCTTAGCTGGCTGTTTATTGCATGGTTTTTATCGCATTGAAATAAGCTATGTTTGATCATGCGCAAAGGACAATGATTATAGCTAACATCATAATTCTTCGTGTTTTCAACCTTGATTTTTTTTACTATATGAGACCGGTTCGATCGATTCGTATGAGACGTTTCACTATGAATTAATAAAGATATAATTACAATTATTTTACCTGACGTTTCGACCAAGTTGTTGTTGTGACCGTAAATCACCTGACAATTGGAATTTTCGTTAATTCATAGCATGACACACTACACTCACACTATTCGAAGACACATCTGTATTTACGCCACGCGAATATAATCCCATGATTACCGGTTCCCATGTTTCTGAAAACCTAAAACCATCCTTCCGATTGAAATTATTGGGATGTTTTTTAATTTTAATAGCCTCACGAATTGAGGTTGATGTAATTCAATAAAATTGTTTGAACCAGACATCCGGTGTTCCGCTATCGCAGACTTATGTGGTTGCCTATTCTTTACAGTAGTAAATGTACTTAGCAGTAAATGGCATATTAAAGGATTGAAAAAAACATTAAACGCTCATATTAAAAAAAACAAAGTCATAACTAATTACCTCGTAAGCCCCATAAAGCGCTAACACAACGATAAAGCGAAATAATACTGAACGTTTTTTATGCTAATAATTTGGCAAGATACATTTGCCAATTAAATTCCTTTTTCTATTATTTTAACGTTGTATAAGTACGGAATAATTCACAAGATGGATTCCAACCCATAGATAATAATACGACAATAAACAAAAAATGCTAGGACGTCTGGTAACAACAGGCCAAAAATACATAGAATTATATACCACTTAATACTAACAGAGTAATTTTTAAGCTACTTTAATTCGAAAAAATGACGTGATAAATCAATATTCTGATATACAGATTCTGATTACACAGATAATATAATACTACAGTACAGATACCCCATCCCATACTGATTTTTTGGTAAATGCCAACTTCTTATTTTACTCCGCTTATTTTTAAAGCCAAATTAGAAAAACAGATGGCGTGACATAAATCGTGCATAATCGTGCATCTTTTCAATAATAGAGGTCACTTTTTTATTTGTCAATACTAGAGCGATTAACTAGCTAAATTAAGTGAAGTAGCTCCATCTAAATTTCAGTAGGGTATATTATACTCGCCGATACTTTTTTTCATTGTTTTTTATCTCTGTTTTAATTGGTCCCACCTAACTAGTTTGACGGCTAAGACGGACCAGAGTGTAGACGCAAGGCACATATTTATTAGGTCAGACGATTTTACCTCGATGTGCCTCGATCACGATTCACGGACTCTTTAATAGGTACTCACAATTCAGCCTTCTGTGCTTGGTCACAGGTCGCACAGATATTATAATATATACAGGTTTTTTTCCATCAAGCTGTAAGAGGCGACAAGGAGACTAGGGACAATGTAAATAATGGTCGTGAGCGCATATACGTTCGCATACATAATATTAAGTCATGAATTAGAATTACATATATACATACGCGTCACGCCCGCTTCCCCTTAGAGGGGTGACAGAGATTACGTAGCCCCATTTCTCCTGATCCTGGCATGCCACGTTCGCCTCTTTAACACCTTTGCTAGATGGTTGCCAATTACAGGTACTCCTTACATCCCCTTTTCTCAGTACTTCTAATTAATATAGGTATGTATAAAATTACAAATACAGCATCTCTAATACAGTTTGCTCACTTTATGGTTTATTTTCGATTCATAAGGTCACAGGTAATAAAATACTAAGGTGTGCTAAGTTGTTCTATAAAATTAAGTAGGTATGTAAATTTAATAAAGTGGTATGCCAGCATTAATATCAATCAAGTCCCGGGGGAGGGGTTGCCAACCCATCGCCCAAAATAGATAAAAATCACTTTAGAGCCCTTATTCCACTCTTACAACATCCACGGGGAGAAATCGGGTGGTGGACTTCAAATTAAGTCATGGGGTGACGGGATGCCAACCCATTGCCCAAAATAGATAAAAATCAACCTAGAGCCCATATTCCACTCTTACAACATCCACGGGGAGAGATGGGGTGGTGGACTGCTGATTAAGTCCTATTAATCCGTGTATCACCAATATAGTTTGACACTCCCATCCCCCCTGTAGGTGTAAAAGGCGACTGAGGGATTGAGGTAATTTATAGTATTACTAGAGTTAAGACAGTTTAATTTGCTTTGCATTTTATTATTAGATTGAGATTATTAGATTACTATAGGATTTAGTTACATTTGGTCAAAGAGTCCACCTAAATAAATACCTAATCCTAATGAGTATTCTGGAATACCTACAATATATTATAGAATTTAAATGCATAATTAATCCGTGTTTCACCAATATAGTTTGAAACCCTTCGTGTAGGTGTCGTAAAAGGCGACTGAGGGATGCAGACCAGTAAAAGTAGGTACTGTCTTAGCAGTGAGCGCATACACGTACGTATACATATTTATGCCCGCTTCTCCTTAGAGGGGTGGCAGTAATCACGTACTTAGCCCCATTTCTCCCATGAACGTAAGGTACCTATTCATTTATAAATCAAAATCAAGCGACGCGCGCGACTACCTCGACTACAGACAGGCGCCGTGCCTTATCGCGCGAGTTTGCGTGACTTGTGTTTATGTGCGTAGTACCTAGCTAGGTAGAAACTAAAAAGTAAAATCCGAACTTGTTATATTCACATTTTGGGAAAGATTGTAAAGTTTTCACTGTGAAGTGTATGCTAGTAATAAAATGTGTGACAGGAATTAAAAATCTCAAAATCATCAATTATTTACCACAAGTGATTAATAATTTAAATATTGAATACTTTTATATTTTATTATCATTATATTTCAGTAGTTAATTTTATATTCATGTTTTATATACATTGTGTTGTATATACTACATGTATATCTAGCAATGCACATTTCAATCATTCCCTTTTTATTCGATTAAATAAGTCGATTGATTCTAACGCAACATACTTACATAGTGTCCACGCCACGCAAATGAAAATAAATATATAATTAATACCTATTGCATTTTATTCAAATGCATAAAATTGAAAATTAGTTTTAAAATTTTAATGCAATAAAGTCTAATTTTGCATCATCATAAAATAATTAGATATTGACAGATGTTTAAAGTCCAAAAACATGCCAAAATCACAGATAATATAGTAAATGAAACATCAAATAGGTAATCTATTGCATTTTATTAAAATGTGCAAATTAAAAATATTTTTTCTGCATTTGTAATAAAGTCTATTTTGCATTATCATAAAATGATTAGTATTTTTACAGTGCAAAAACATGCCAAAATGAACTTTAATTACGAATAACCTGTATCGTTTCGGTCTCTGCTCTAAAGGCTGGTTTACACTTTTATTAGTGCGAATGTAAGTGTGCGGTGCGATTAGTGTCCAATAAACTGCGAATGCAGGTGATTTAAGGATAATAAAATAAGGATTTAAAGTTGTAAGGGCATTCATGTTTTATATACTCCTTTACAAATTTATAAGTTATGTATTCGTTCCACTTTGCCATTTTGTATAATAACAAGCGTGCACGCTTTCTAAACTATGGCCAGACCAGACGTGTTAAGTGGCAGGCACGCTATAAATGAGGGGGCAGTGACGGCACTCTGGACGAGGTGTAATATTATTTTGCTACTATATAATTTTCTTCTTTTGCTACCATGAAGCCATAGAGGATTTGTTCTACCTCGTTATTAATTTAGACTATGTTGTCAACAGAAAAGAATAATACAATTCTCATTTTAGATTTCAGGAAAGCTTCATGGGAGACAAAGAAAAGAAATCGTGGCCTTTCCCTGGGGATCTCCCCATCGGGGAGGTCGTCCGCGTAATGCGGACGAGCATTATAGTTGTCCTTTAATTTCTATGTTTTGGCCTATTTCTTTAATTCTATGTTATGGCCTTGTTCTTTAATTCTTTCTTTAATTCTATGTTGTGGTATTTTCCTGGGGATCTTCCCGTTGGGGAGGTCATCCGCGTAATGCGGACGGTAAAGCGTTCTTATGATTATTCGATGCTAATAATTTAATTTTTTTCATATTTTAATTCTGTGAGAACATCGACCTTCGATGGATATGCCGAAGCTTGTCTACAAGAATTCTGAAGCAGCGATGAAGATGTTTCGCCAGCCGAGGCACAATTTGGTGCTCTAGCCAAGCTGAGAGAAAATACAGGACCGGATCGAAGTCGGTGCCTGGTCGGCAGAGGCGCGGCGTGCGGCCAAGGATTTCATAGGTACTTCTCCCGTTCAGTGTGCGGTGCCAACCTAAAAGACTTTAAGTGTAATTAATTGAATTTGGTTTAGCATATTTTGAAAAATAAATTATACTGATATGTTAAAAGGTATTTCTATTAGTAGAATATGTCTCTATTGTTAGGAACCTTTTACAGAGGTTACTCACAAAAAAATAGAACACACTTCCATACACAGGAAATAACTTGCACTAATCAGTAGCTGTCCACACCTAGTCACTAATCAAAGTGTAAAGCAACCTTAATGCAAGCATTTATAAAATTAAATAATAGGTACCTATTTTTACAAACAATATTTTAGTGCAGTAACCTTACTTACATACATTATAGTAAGTATACTTATTTCAGGAGGTTATATAAGTAGTGAATTGTATATCAATACGCGATGTGTGTTTGCAAATTTTAACACTTACAGAGATACCTACATCTGGTGCTAGTTTCTAAACCAAAGAGCAATTACAAAGTATCGTGGTCTAAACCATATTTAAACATTAATGAATAGCTGACAGTTACAGTATCTGAGAACTAATAATCATCTTACCACTTTCATTTTAAATACGCCAGACTGTTACTATATCAAATTAACAAATAATAAAGTAGGTAGGTACGCTTTGTCAGGTCAGGTGTATGTGTTTTGAGTATGCCGAGAAGACACATCATCGTGACAAAATGCATATAATTAAATCGTTGTTACTAAAGTAACTGAAAACTATCTACGAGTGCGCGGGATCTCTGTTTATAGTTTTATAATCCTGAATAGGCACGAAATACTGTGCTCACATTATGTCGCTGCCACCGACCCCGATTGATATGGCTACGTTCGCGTCGTGTCGTTACCCGACAGACGCACACAAAAAAACTATTTACAAAATATGCGTTCACATCCCTTTCGGGGTAGTCCGATGTTGAGTGGCAACTAAGTTTTTTTGCAATCTTTGGTCAATCGAAACCTAATCGTTACCTGATTATCAATAGCCAATGTAATAGGTGATTAACTAAGTGCTTACATAACCAAGCCAGGTTCCCTCACCAAAACAACAGCACGTGAACAATTTAAATGGTCACCCATCAAATTACTACCCACGCCTGCGTTGCTTAACTTCGGTGATAGAACGAGAACCGGTGTATAAATGACAACCGTAAAATCCTATATTTATGATCACAACTACACATCATAATTTTTCATAAGTGCGATTCCAATACCTACCCAATATTTAAGCAAAATCACATAACACATAAACTAATTATTGGCCGTATAATAGAAGTTTATCAGGATCAAAAGAAATCTGAATGGGAATCGAGACTCATTTCTCGTACGACTGCCTGCCTATAAAAGTCGGTGACCTTGTATTCCGTTTGTATTTTAGATGTTTTTGAAATCTTAATTATGTAAATAAACAGTGTTGGGGCAAAATTAAATTAGATTTTATGCATTGTAACGAGTTTACGCTTCCATTCACGAGCTCAATTTTGTTACAATGTATGTAGTGTAGATAAATGTAACTAATTAACTGTATGACTACCTACTATATCTACAATTTGGTAAAAAGTATTGTAGGTTATATAATTTTATCGTGAATGAACTGAATTAATCTAGGTAATCATAATACTTACGCTGCTTACGCATATGAAAAATTATTTCAGCCGATCTTTCGGTGAAGAACATATTTTATTTCAAAAGCATTATAATCTAAATACATAGTTTTACAAATTCGTTAACCTTTCGGAGTCAGTAAATAATTGGTTAGGTAGTTGCATACATACATACATAATGTAATATGTACTAGCATCATTACAAACACTGGAAAGCTTGAATTTATTTCGTGGTGGATCGATTACCATCTGGATTTGGGTAAGAATATCAGTTTATACGTTGTATCATATGGAAACGATACGCATTTCTTAATATTACAGTCTACAATTTACGGCGCATAATCAAGAAGTGATTAGTTTGAGCTAACAAACTATAAAAACCTATACTTAAGTAAATAAACAAGTATTCATAATACGTAATAACAATACATATTATGTATTGAAACTAGTTATCTAATTGACAATCACATTTATATATAGATTTATTTTAATTGACTGAATACATTTATTTATAGGTAGCTATACTAATCGCCAACACACACACACAATGTATGTATATGTCTATTTATACACAGCGACATCTGCTTTCGAATAGAAAACGTGCCTGAAATGTTGCTTTTACAAGTATTGACTAGATGAGACTAGATGGCAGGATTAAATAAATTTTACTATCTTTATTATTTATAAAATTGAAACCCGCACTTTCCATTACTCGCTAGTAAGTAAATAAATTCATATTATGATGAATTATATATGAATATAGCTAAAAAACGCAAAATTTTTATATAATTATTTTTTTATCTGGCTTTGATGACTTATAGCGCCACCTATTGATGCTTCAAGTTTTGGTCGAAAAGAATAGTATAGGATGGGACCCCATGATAATTACAATTAAGAAGTTCGAGTTTATGAAAATATTTACATATTCTTTGTCTCGTCTATAACCTTTTTATACCTCTAATACAATTTCAACATCATGCCTACAGGTCAGTACCATAGCGCTTTACCGGTGTTTACACTTGAGCCCGTTAGAGAACGGCCAAATATGGACAAACGGTATGAAGCACCAGTGTACGTGACAAGTGCAAGGAAGGGTGGATTATTATATACAGGAGTATCGAATAATTTTGTTGTAGCGATGCTGTTGCCCACAAAAAGACCTGAACAATTATGGATTCTTCGTGGATGTGCAGTTTTAATGCAGACATCCGATTAATTTAAAACCACGTTTTTTTTTCAATATGTTCATTTACAACTTGTCATTTGTTACTGTAAATAAAGTCAAAACAATTGTAGCTCAATTTGTAGTTTTTAATAAGTATGTAGCTTTATAATATTTTTTTCATATGTATTACACAATTAACTGAAAAAAAAACATACTTATTTAACAACTTTATATTCCTAAAAATAAGATAAAGCAAAATAATCGTTCTGCAAAGTATCCAAGGTACCCCTTAGGTGCGTATTGAGTCGGTTATATTCACGAAGCAAATACAAAGAGGACCCGGCGAAAGTCATGGTCCCCGTTACCCGGTTTGGAGTCTAAATGTTGTCCATGACATCAGCAAACAGCTGTCTGTTGGGGCGGGGCGTAACAGTCCGCTTGAAAGTATAATCAGTCTGTCAAGTGTCTATTAATTTACATGTCTTGTAAAAGACAATATGCGTAATTTGAAATACTGTGTATAAACACGTCACGTCAAGTCACGTCATGTCTCTTCACGTAAGGAAATGGTTAGATGACCAAAAAAATTTTCCATTCCATAGTTAACTTAATATTTCAAATAAATGTTTATAAAATTGGCCATTCATTTAGTTAGTTAGGCATAGAAATAGAAAGAAAATACCTATGTTTTGTCTCTCAAAATGCCGAGTTTTAATGTGTCCCCTCTATCCAGTGTCCCCCGTTTCACCTCGCGTAATTCCACGCAAATTTTCTAAGAGAAGCTGAAATGCTACAATTTTATTTTAGTTTTGACCAAGCCAATTCAATGACCTCTGATATTGCCCATTTTGGGCTTGATTCATGCATCTCTTCAAAGGAAGAGTGTAACGTGGTATATTCTAAATTTTAATAGGTTCTGGAAATTTTCATTACTCACGTTCATTTAGCATAAGTTTTTATATTGTTCTCTTTGTTTATAACTTACTAACGGCGGATTTAGTATTTTGTGTTAGATATTTTGATCATTTCTTGTATTTTCATGCAATTAATCATCTCAATGATTTTGTCCTGGAATTTGTTTATTTACGTTTTGAAAGTGAGGTTATGCAGAATCTATGCAACGATATATTTTTATATGTTAACGAGACTTAGGTCATTCCTTCCATCTAAAAAGTATTTTTAGACCTCAATGGTGAAAGTCTATAAAGAAATTGTGTAAACTTTTTAAGATCAATTTTGTCGGGTTGAGCCTTTGATACTATTCTATTTAATCCTTGACATGAAATGAGTCTATATACTTTTTTATGAAGGTGATTTGACAGCATTGACATTGTTAGGGAGAAATCGGAATTGTCGGCCGTTTACTCTTTCTACACGTGGCCTTCGGTTCCCGTTCTCGCTTGGTATCTTTGGACGCAGCGATAACCTTAACAGACAGCGTCGCGCTGCCGCGTTCTCTGCAACACTTGGCGTCCTGCTGCGAAGCCAACGGACTCGTGACGTGCGCATCGTCGGTCTCACCTGGGGCCTGTTCCTCGCCGATCTGCACTCCCTGAGGCCACTCGACCTGGTTTTGGCTTCGGACTGTTTCTACGATCCCACTCACTTCGAAGAGGTGATCGCCACCGTTGCTTACTTGCTGGAAGGAACTGACGCCCGATTCCTGTGATCTTACCAGGAGAGAAGCTCAGATTGGTCGGTGGAGGCTCTGCTTAAGAAGTGGGGTCTGAAAGAGGCACTGATAGACTTGGAGTCACTGAGTGAAAGCGCCGGCATTGACTATAGAGCCATCATTGGTGAGCGCTCACTGTATTTATTGGAGATAGTGTGTGCTTGGTTATGGCAAGTGCCAAGACTCGATAACAACAAATCCAATTCATATCATCATTTTAATCAAACAAATCCGCCAGATAAGCATAAATCTGTTAAATTGTTCTTATTTTTATTTGTAAATATTTTCTTCTAATTAAATTCTTTTTATTTTATCCTTTCTTTCATTTTTAAAAAACTCTTAACAACAAGCTTTACGCTTCAAGAGGATGCAAATATTTGTTTAAATTAAGTTATTGTGAAACTTGTGCACAGCTTAACTCCACACAGTGGACATAGCTGGAAAGGAATTGGAAATTGAATTATTGTTAAATAATATAAATGTATTTTGTATTTGTCAACACTGGGCCAAAGATTATGAATTAATATTATATAACTTAAAAATCATATTATTGTTAGTTCTTTTTGCCGTGAAAATTCAATACACGTTGGCTCTATGATAATTATGCATAAAAGTATTAAAAATAAGGTTCGGAATGATATAATCTCAGAAAGTGTAGAAAAAATATTTGAAATGTCCTGTGTGGAGGCAGATGCATTCATTGTTTGTTGCCTATATAGACCACCTAAAAGCGACTTCTGTGTCATTGAGAACATTTCGAAATGGTATTGCTTAAACTGTGTAAATCTAATAAGACCATAATCTTTTGTGGTGATTTCAATGTTGATCTTTTGGAGTCCTCGAAACGGGTTACTAGACTTCTAAATTTGTTTTGGTCTTTTGGGTTGAATAGAATATTTGAAAGCCCAGCAAGGGTGACCAGCCATTTTGCTACATGTATTGATAACATTTTCAGTAATGAGAACCCAAACAGCAGCAAAATTATTTATGTTTTGAGGTCTGATCACAGTGGCCTTTTAGCTTCTTTTAACAAAAATATATATTCTATTAATTCTCAGCTTACAACTTGTATTCCAGTAACTGAACGGCGTCTGGAGAGTTTTAGAGAACAAATTTACAACAAATTAAGGGTATTGTTATATTAGTATTGTTCGCGGAAATGAGCGAAATGAGTGTTTTCATTTTTCAGTTTAAACCTATTTAGAACTTACTGACACCTATCATACTTTCAAGATAGCATAATGAAATACTGAAATTGATGACTGAAGTAGTTTCAAGAGTTAAATATCAATAATTATGTAAATATAAACGCATAAAGTTGATAAAAAATCAGAAAAATGGCGCAAACAGGGTTTTGTATTTTTTCGTTTATTTTATCACGGAGTAAGATCTGAAATCAAAATATACAATAATAGGTTCTCTAAATACTAAATAATTTGACTAAAAACATATTAGGTCCTGTTTTATTCATAATACTGCAGTTTTCGTAAGTATAAAACGCCCAATTTTGGACCGCCGTCTTTTTCATACATTTTTATATGGACAGTTTACGCGTCCGCCGCGAGTCGCTAGTTTCAATAGATCGCGTTCAGAATTTGGCGAATGCCAGCGTGGGGAGCACGTCCAATTTGTTGGCGATCACAGCTACACCGCTAGATAATCACACGAGATCAGTTATTTCTTAGTTCAATAAGTGAAATTTGGAAAACAATGTGTAATCACTTTGGTGTTTGAGGTTATTGCTTATTACATTACAAGCGATTTTTTTCTTTTTCGTAATAAAAACACATTTACGAAATACATCGAATTATACGGTGAGGGAAAACATCGTGAGGAATCCTATCTATTCGTCGAACAGATAATAGTTAGCGCTTGTAAATGGCGACATGGTTGACCACCTGTCACATTGAGTACTGACTATCTAGTTAACACGCGGGTTCGAGGTGTCCATAGAATTACTACCTTCGCAATTGCGGAGATGGACACCTGAACCTCTGACTATCCCGGAAGGGTTAATGGTCGTGAATGCGTTTGTTTGTTTTGTTTTGTTTTTGTCGATTTTTTTCTTTCGAAGGGAACTGCTAAAGTTGATTTATTCTACATGTATATTTTAAGAAGTATTTTACTTGATGCGACGCCATATTTGATATAAATTTATTCTTGCGTGATTTATGCCTATGACAGGTATATGTCAGACATGATATGAAAAAAATATGATAATTAATGTAAATAATTTTGATTTACCGCTTGATGTTTCGGATATTATGTCAAGAAGTTCAGAATATACATACATGATACCTACTGACAACACTTAAGCTTTCTTCCCAGTAGGTAGGCAACAATTAGTGAACCCCAGGATAGGTTGTTTATGGTGTATATATATATATATATATATATATATATATGTATGTATACACACACATATACATAATTATATATTATGCATAATGACCGTGACCGAATTCAGGGTAGTCACAGGTTGAGTATGCATTTGTGATGCTCGAAATCATAAATATACATTTGGGATACTCTTTGGCAACTTGAATTAGAGTTTTTAGCGTACTACAGAATAGGTTATACCGGTACCAGACAGATATACGAAAAGAACGGCAGCTAGTTAGATTTTGATTTTTTTTACGACTCAGACTCGTCTCATGGTTGCTATGGAAATCCAAATTCAGTCACTAGGCTCTTATAACGGAGTTGGAGATCGCACCAAAAATGACCCTATTTATTATACATATCCTGCAGCCCAAAATTTTACTCAAGCATTTGTACTTTTACTGTAGGTATTTGTTTGCCTCGTCAAACTTTACACATAAATCGAAGAAATTATATTTTTCGAAGTTCTTTTCCAGCTCAAAACCATACGAAAATACAAGCGCAGTACCAGGATCACAGACTCCTATAGAAGATCGGGTTAGGGTATTCACTCAAGTACGTTCCATTATACTATTTGTTAATCCTACTATAAAATTACAATTATTTACCACAAGTGATTTATTATTCAAATATTGGTTACTTTTATATATTTATGACTAAAATGTTTTTA
Organism: Leucoptera coffeella; assembly: GCA_030578115.1. Taxonomy (NCBI): domain Eukaryota; kingdom Metazoa; phylum Arthropoda; class Insecta; order Lepidoptera; family Lyonetiidae; genus Leucoptera; species Leucoptera coffeella. The sequence goes on from JAMBLF010000342.1 coordinate 218,239, forward strand.
ATATATATTAATAAATAATAAGTTGTTGAATAATCTGATTATAATCTATTAATGTTTGTTTCGTTTACAAATTGATACGCGGAACGTACGTAATGCGATCCGCCATGACAATAAAGTTTGTTATGATTTTGTTATATCAAGTTTGATGTGGTTTATTTCAGTGTTTTTGAAACTATCGTAGTGTGAAAACTGTTTATATCGCAAACATAAATAACATTACATAAAATATCCCCTATTATACCGCCCAATTGCTTTGTGAATCAATATTTATAGGTAAATTCCTCGTTACTCATAGCATAATTACAAATGAAACAACAAATTTATCTGCAACAAATCGAATTCATCATGCTGATTTGATATTGACTTATATTAGCTTTGATTTTAACTTATTTTAGATATAAAAACATACTTGGCCACTACTAAAACAGAAAGGTAACCTCAAAATTATTTATCCCAGACACAGATCCCAGAGATAAACAAGGGGCTGCAATTGTTTTACACGAGACTTGTTTCTATAACAAAACATCGACTTTGTATAGGAATAAGGTAGTAGGTATTTGTGAGAACATAGTAAACTAACTTGACGCATACTGTTTAGAAATAATATCAAATGTATTCATAGTATTTACAACAAACCGATATAAAGAATGGTTTCATATTTTATAATATTAAGTACTAAATATTATGTAAATCCACTAAGTTCGATAACAAATAAAAGCTAAAACATGTAAGAAATTCTAGATTCCCATACAGATTTCTATTGAGTCTAACAAACCACTTTTACAGAACCAAATATTAGTTTATGTTGTATAGTTACGTCAAAACGTAAAAGTAGCTATTATAGTATTCTTATATCCAAGGTATTGTTTTTAATTATTACGATTAATTATGCTAAATACGCTATATAAATACGCAATAGTCATAGTTTACGCGAGAGCATCGAGGGAAACGGCGCGCGCCGCAAGTCGCTCTCTGCTCTATTACGGGCACTAATAAAATTAAATAATACGTATCTCTGAGAATACACTTAAATATCTTCTTTTTCTTCATCTATGTAATAACTTTTAGATATAATCATTTACATACATAACGTCGTAAAATACGGTATAATGTGTATAGGTGCTTTAGGTGGTTAATTGTTATTGCTATAAAATATTGTTTATTAAATTAAAACACTAATTTTTACTGTCTGGTAGTCCTGTGTTTCAAAGCTAAGTTTAAACCTATATAATTTTTGTGACGCAAAAAGCTTTAGATAAGCGGCACAGAAGTGCACATAGTTGACGCGAGCGCGCTGTGCGCCACCGCCGCCGTTGCAAAGGGCCGCGGCGGCAGACGCAAATCGCTCTCTGCTCTAAAGGCTGGTTTACACTTTGATTAGTACGAATGTAAGTGTGTGGTGCGATTAGTGTCCAATAAACTGCGAATGCAGGTGATTTAAGGATAATAAAATAAGGATTTAAAGTTGTAAAGGCATTCATGTTTTATATACTCCTTTACCAATTTATAAGTTATGTATTCGTTCCACTTTGCCATTTTGTATAATATGTAATGTTTTGTTATTTTGCTACTATGAAGCCATAGAGTATTTTCTTATTTTGCTACCATGAAGCCATAGAGGATTAGTTCGACCTGATTGTTGATCTTGAGTGTCAAAAGAAAAAGAAAAACAGGATTCTGATTTAGATTAGGACAAAAGCTTCATGGGACGAAAAGAAGAGAAATCGGGGTCTTTCTTGGGGATCTGCCCAACGGATAAGTCGTCCGCATTGCGCGGGTGAATAATTTAGTATTCCTATAAACTAATACTGTGTTGTGTCTTCCCGCATATATTGGAGCAAGTGATTCCGACTTCGAGGAATACCCGAAGGCAGTGAAAAGGATGCAGTGCCAGCCAAGACACAATTAGGTGTTTCGCCAGCTGAGAGATTGAGGCCAGGGCTAACTCGGAGCCCCTGGTGACGGCGAAGGCCAGGGCTAATTCAGAGCCCCTGGTGACGGCGATCTACGCAAAGGACTTTCAGAGGTACTTCTCCCATTCAGTGCGCGGTGCCAACCTAAAAGACATTAAGTGTTAATAATTAAATTTGGTTAAACATATTTGGAAAATAAATTGTATTTCATGTCAAAAGGTTTTTTCTCTTGTTAGATAAATTATTCATTGTACAAGAACCTTTTACATTGGCGCCCGAACTTAAATTTTCATTTATTCTTAATTTTTTTTTCCTTATTATTTTCTTGTGTCATCTCTTTCAGCTTATTATTTTTACTTGATCATCCGAAATCTTATCCTTTATATTTTTCCCCCTTACCTCGATTGCCTACTCTAATCAATAGGTATACTGAATTACAGTACACCTAACAACACCTAACACATCTCACATTTTGTTTCATTTAAATTCAGTAACACTAAACAAACTCCTTTACTAGAGTTACATACAACCCTAGTATTGAAGGAGGTTAAACCATTTGGTTATTTTAACCTCTGGGGCTCCTGAAAATATTTTGGTTGAACTCAAAGAAAATTTTGGGAGAGTATCCTTTAATTTTCACATACATTGCTGACAATTTATTTCTTTTTTTGGGTGTTTTTCTAGGGTCACCAGACCGCTTTACTAGAGACACCTGAATCTGATTAATTTGTCTTTCATACTTATAACTTCACTTACACTTTTCCTTCTTTAAACGGAGAAAATGTAGAACCCTGACCTTTCCTTATTAAACAAACACGAATTAATTTACGAAGTCACTATTAGGGGTGAGGAACCTTCGGACAATATAGTTAAATTAAAAAAACAATTAAATATTCTCACAATTTCGGAAAACTCTAACAATATTATTGATTCCACTTATACACCGGCTGAGGATTTATCGAATCTTAAAGTTGCCATAGATTATACCATAAAAAAAAATTACTTCATATATTGAAAAAGAAGAATCTAGATGGTTTAATAAAAATTCAACATATGTTTTCCATATTACTCAACGTTTTGACAGGATAGATTTTGATTCCATTAATAATGAAGAAATCATCCTCGATTATAATAACATAAAAATTTTGGTTAATGATTTAAAAGAGAAATTTAATCTTATAAGAAAAGATTTAGAATTAAATTCTGATAAGTCCCCTAATTCGTCTACTTCCTACAATACTGCTTTAACAAGTAGCGTACCTACTACGAACGTCTTCCAAAGTACCAACTTCCCAAATTCCAATAACTTACCCATTAATATATTTCCTAACTCGAATAACATGTCTGGTGACAATTTCATTTCCGATAGAAGTCTTTCAGAGATAAAAAAAATTACTTTTAACGGTAATACCTGTCCTTTTTCCTTTATTCAAAGGATTAACGAATTTAGTATATCGAGAAATATTTCAAACGAGGTATTATCTAATATTTGCTTTGAGTTATTCACCGATAAAGCCTTACTATGGTTACGGTATATTAAAATACCCAATGAAAATTTGACTTGGGATTTTATCTCCAATAAACTTATCGAAGATTTTTCAGTACATGATTATGACTTTAAAATGAAACAGATAATTAACGAAAGGACTCAAGGTTCTGAAGAACCGATCGTTTTATATGTGGCTGTTATGTCTGGCTTGTTCAACAAACTTAAAAAGAAACTTGACATTGATGAACAATTATCTATCCTATTAAGAAATGTCCGCCCATCTTATTCTACAATTTTAGCATGCAATATAATTGATAATATACAAACTTTAGTTGAGGATTGTAAAAATTTTGAAAATTTTATTGATAAAAATAAAAACTTTAAAGAGCCTTTACCTTACAATAACAATAAAGATAATTTAGTATCCAAAGAATATTTTTATACAGATAATTCCTCTTCTGAAAGCAACAAACCAAAAAATACTAAGATAACTTCACATCCTCAAAGCTTTAATAACACTCCTTATGTTCATCGTAACCAAAAACCATTTTACAACCAAAACTTTACTAATTCGATTAATCAATACTGCGTTCGTTGTAGAATTGAAGGTCATACCCTCGTAGAATGTTCTCAATCTAATATACTGATATGTTATAAATGCGGTACTAAAGGTTTTAAATTAACAAACTGTCCTATTTGTCAAAAAAACTAAAGAGAGACTTAGTTAAGGCGAATCACTACGATACTAAAGATTTCGAAAGTTGGTTAAACGTGTTAAGAAATTATTTTAACTATTATAAGATTTCAACCCTATATAGTTCTGAAGCCGAATCTTCTAGACCTTTTATCAAAGTCTGTCTGAAAGACACCTTTTTGTCAGGACTTTTAGATAGCGGAAGCTCAATATCAATCTTGGGAAAAAATGCTTATAAAGATATAATAAATCTCGGTTTTACCTTAACTAAGTCTCATATTTGAGTTAAAACAGCGAGTGATCATAATATTGAATCGATCGGTTACTTTGACTTACCTTTTTGTTTTAATAATGAAACTAATATTATTAGAACTTTTGCCATTCCCGGAATTTCTACGTCCCTTATTTTAGGAATAGATTTCTGGAAAAGTTTTAAACTACTACCTCGTGTTTTGAATCAAAAATTGGATTTAAACAAAGATTTCTGTAATCTAATTGAAGAAAAACACATTTTACACTTCAATGAATTAAATAACGACCAAAAGTTGATTGGTAAAAATATCATTGACAAATTTTACGATATTTCATTCGAAAAACTAGGTAGAATTGGTAGGACTACTCTAATTACACATAATATCGATACCGGTGATTCTTTGCCTATTAAACAAAAAACCTATAGATTATCACCAGAAAAACAGAAAGCATTGATAGGAGAAATTGATAAGATGTTAGAACTAGACGTTATTGAGGCATGCGATAGTCCTTGGCTCTCACCAGTCCTTATTACTCCAAAGAAAAACGGAGAGTGGCGTTTTTGCCTGGATAGCCGAAAACTCAATTCAATTACCAGAAAAGATTCTTATAACTTACCTCTTATTTCCGATATTCTAGACAGACTTAATAACGCGAGATTTTTATCTAGCGTTGATTTATCAAAAGCTTTTTGGCAAATTGAATTGGCCAATGAAGAAAGTAAGGACAAAACTGCATTTTATTCACCCGGTAGAGGTTTGTTTCGTTTCAAAGTCACCCCTTTCGGCGTCTGTAATGCCGGAATAACGCAGCAACGATTATCGGATAGATTATTTGGTCCAGAATTTGAAAACAGAGTGTTTTGCTATCTTGATGACATAATTGTGGTCAGCGAAACATTTCAGGAGCACGTTGATCTACTTTCTAGAGTTTTCGAAAAATTAAAAAACGCAAACCTAACAATAAACTTTGAAAAATGTTCATTCTTTCGTAAGGAACTTAAATATCTAGGTTACCTTGTCGATCAATACGGTTTAAGACCAGACCCTGATAAAATAAAATCGATTAAAGAATTTCCTATTCCTACGAACAAAAAAGAAATTAGACGATTTTTGGGAACATGTAGTTATTTCAGGTAATTTATCCCTAATTTTAGTACGATTGCCGCACCTTTAAACAAACTGACTTCTATTAAAAAGTCAATTAAATTCGAATGGAATGAACCTGAGAATAGAGCTTTCATACATCTAAAAAAACTCTTGATTTCTAGTCCAATTTTAGCTTGTCCAGATTTCGACTTACCTTTTTCAGTACATACAGATGCTATGTTAACACACATCGGGGCTATGTTAACACAGACAAAAAACGACAAAGAACACGTCATTGCTTATATGAGCAGATCATAAAATAATAACGAACGTAATTTTTCAACTACTGAGCGCGAGACTCTAGCTGTTATATCAGCTCTTGAATATTGGAAATGCTATCTTGACAATGGTAAATGTTTTACTCTTTATACAGACCATGCTGCGTTAAATTGGTTTTTAAAATTATCTAATCCTACAGGTCGTTTAGCTAGGTGCACAGTACGTCTTTCTTGTTTTAATTTTATACTAAAAACTAAAAAAGGTAAAGAAAATGTTGTTCCCGATTTATTATCACGGTTTAAAGATGATAACGTAGTTATTGCTCCGATTGCTATTCAATCACCCAATCAAATTTCGCAAGAAACGGCTTTATATAATAAAATAATTGATGGTTGTCAAAATAACCCTAATCAATTTACAGATTATATAATCAAAGATAACACTCTTTTGCGTTATATGAAAGATCCTTTTAATATTAATACTGACTTTTCTTGGAAAATAGTTCCAAAACCCGAAGAAAGATTAAATATAATATCAAAATATCACGGCTCAAATGAAGAACCACATTTAGGAATATTTAAGACATTCAAAAAAATATCATTACAATATTACTGGCCAAGCTTATTCCGTCAAATTACAAACTATGTGTCAAGTTGTGAAAACTGCTTAACGTATAAACACTCAAACCATGCACCTTATGGTTTAATGGGCAAACCAAAGTTTTGCTCACGCCCTTTTCAAACAATTTCGACAGACATCATGGGACCACTTCCAATGACTAAGAAACGTAACCAATACATCCTAGTAGTTAATTGTCTGTTTACAAAATATTCCATAATTTTACCTCTCAAAAAAGCTACATCTCGTAATGTTATCAATATGTTAGAAAATGCAGTATTTTTAGATCATGGAATCCCACAAACCATCATGGATAACGGTAAACAGTTTCAATCTCGCGAATTTAAAAATTTCTTAAAAAATATAAGATTCCAAATTTGTTTTCATCGCCATTTTATTGTCCTCAAATTAATCCAACAGAAAGATATAACCGGTCAATCATAACCGCATTAGCATCTTTGGTAAAGGACGACCACAGAACTTGGGATTTACACCTACCTAGAATCCAATTTTCAATTAATAATGCCGTAAACTCTACTACCAAGTTTACTCCATCCTTTTTAGTTTACGGTCGTGAATTAATTTCTTGCGGTTCTGCATATACAGAATCAGAGATAGATGATATAATTTTTACCCCTAGAACGGAATATATAGATACCTCTGTTCGCATTTCTACATTATTTCCTATTGTACAACAAAATATAAAAAAAACGCACGAAATTAACTCAAATTATTATAATGAAAAACGAAAAGACAAAGATTTTTCAGCAGGGGATACAGTTTGGCGTAAAAACTACGTAAATAGTAATGCTGGGAAGTACTATTCTGCTAAATTAGCTCCTAGATATGTAAAATGTATAATTGTGAAAAATTTATCTCCCCTCATTTATATTCTTAGAGATCCAAATGGTTCACACGCTAAATGGCACATAAAAGATTTCAAAACATGAAAACAAATTAGAACGTTCAAATTTATCCCTCGGAAAGACAATAGAAAACTTTTAAAATATGATTTTGATAAATTTTTCTTATGTATGTTAAATTACATTATATTAACAATTTTTTTTAGAAAATTTTGGAAAAAAAATTTAATGAAGTAATAATAATAATCAAATTGATTGATTTGACCCCTGGTGAGAAATTTTAATTGCAATAATATTCGAAATATATATATATATATATATATATATATATATATATATATATATTAATTCATCATTTTTATTGCAATTTCCTCTTTTCATAAATTTAATATCAATTATACAGGTATCAGTACTATACCTATGGGAACCTTGCCAACTAAAAGTTTCTTTTGGTTAAGTTATTTAGCATTGTTATTTTTCTTTAAAAAAAAAATGTTTTAATTATTACATTTTTTTTCCCTGGCCAACGGGGATATATGTAATGTTATGTTATTTTGCTACTATGAAGCCATAGAGTATTTTCTTATTTTGCTACCATGAAGCCATAGAGGATTAGTTCGACCTGATTGTTGATCTTGAGTGTCAAAAGAAAAAGAAAAACAGGATTCTGATTTAGATTAGGACAAAAGCTTCATGGGACGAAAAGAAGAGAAATCGGGGTCTTTCTTGGGGATCTGCCCAACGGATAAATCGTCCGCATTGCGCGGGTGAATAATTTAGTATTCCTATAAACTAATACTGTGTTGTGTCTTCCCGCATATATTGGAGCAAGTGATTCCGACTTCGAGGAATACCCGAAGGCTATCAATTGGGAAGTGGACGACTATCAGTGAAAAGGATGCAGTGCCAGCCAAGACACAATTAGGTGTTTCGCCAGCTGAGAGATTGAGGCCAGGGCTAACTCGGAGCCCCTGGTGACGGCGAAGGCCAGGGCTAATTCAGAGCCCCTGGTGACGGCGATCTACGCAAAGGACTTTCAGAGGTACTTCTCCCATTCAGTGCGCGGTGCCAACCTAAAAGACATTAAGTGTTAATAATTAAATTTGGTTAAACATATTTGGAAAATAAATTGTATTTCATGTCAAAAGGTTTTTTCTCTTGTTAGATAAATTATTCATTGTACAAGAACCTTTTACAAATAACAAGCGTGCACGCTTTCTTAACTATGGCCAGACCAGACATGTTAAGTGGCAGGCACGCTATAAATGAGGGGGCAGTGACGGCACGCTGGACGAGGTTACTCACAAAAAAATAGAATACACTTCCATACACAGGAAATAACTTGCACTAATCAGTAGCTGTCCATACCTAGTCATTTATAAAATTAAATAATAGGTACCTATTATTACAAACAATATTTTAGTGCAGTCACCATTACTTACATACTATTTCAGGAGCTTATATAAGTAGTAAATTATATATCAAGACACGATGTGTGCTTGCAAATTTTAACACCTACAGAGAAAGAAGAAAAAAACTTTATTCACTACATTAACAAAACACAAACATGGAAAAAATATATGTAAAAAAAACCATTGATGCAGTGAAAAGGTGCCGCCTCAGTATACAATGTAGCTAGGTCTGGTCTCTGGCTGGCTGCATTAATGGTCCTCCGGCAGCACCCGATTCGGAAACCGTCACAAGCTGCATATAATAAATAACAAACATACACAAAATAAATTATTAATAATATACAAATACAGATATAATACGATTTCGGCTGTAGCCCAGTGGGTAAGAACTCGGACTTCGTATGAGAAAGGTCCTAGGTTCCTATATCAAAAGTTACTATATCAAATTAACAAATAATAAAATAGGTAGGTACGCTTTGTGAGGTCAGGTGTATGTGTTTTGAGTAAGTATGCCGAGAAGACACATCATCGTGACAAAACAACAACAACAAGCAACAAGACAATTTCAATGCATATAATTAAATCGTAGTTACTAAACTACCTGAATAGGTACAAAATACTGTGCTCACATTACGTCCCTGCCGCCGACCCAGATTGATATGGCTACGTCGCGTCGTTTTGTTGCCCGACAGACGAGCACAAAAAACCTATATACAAAATATGCATTCACATCCCTTTCGGGGTAGTCAGATGTTGAGTGGCAACTAAGTTTTTTTGCAATTTTTCGTCAATCGAAACCCAATCGTTACTTACCTGATTATCAATAGCCAATGTAATAGGTGATTAACTAAGTCCTTACATAACTAAACCAGGTTCCCTCACCAAAACAACAGCTCGTGAACAATTTGAATGGTCACCCATCCAATTACTTCCCACGCCCACGTTGCTTAATTTCGGTGATAGAACGAGAACCGGTGTATAAATCACAACCGTAAAATCCTATTCTTCACGATCACAACTACACAACATAATTTCTCATAAGCGCGATTCAAATACCTACCCAAAATTTTAGCAAAAACATTATTGACATTACATAACACATAAACTAATATTTGGCCGTATAATAGTAGTTTATCAGGCTCAAAATAAATCTGTAGTGTAATCGAGACATTTACATTTTTCGTACGAATGCTTGCCTATAAAAGTGTATATAAATGTAACTAATTAACTGTATGACTACCTACTATATCTACAATTTGGTAAAAAGTATTGTAGAATATATAATTTTATCGTGAATGAATAATACTTACGCATTTTAAAAAATACTACAGCCGATCTTTCGGTGAAGAACATATTTTATTTCAAAAGCATTATAATCTAAATACATAGTTTTACAAATTCGTTAGCCTTTCGGAGTCAGTAAATAATTGGTTCGGTAGTTGCATACCTACATACATACATAATGTAATCTGCACTAGCATCATTACAAACACTGGAAAGCTTGAATTTATTTCGTGTTGGATTGATTACAATCTGGATTTGGGTGAAAATATCAGTTTATACGTTGCATCATATGGAAACGGTATGTATTTCTTGATATAACTGTCTGCAATTTACACACTGCGGCAGCGCGTCGTCATGATCAAAACTATCTGTCACGTTCGACAGAGAATATCTGCTAAGAAGTCGGTCTGGAGTGTCGAAAAATCATCACAATGTTTATTTTATGCTAGATAGATAATGTACGTTTTATTTAGCAATTAAAAAAATTACTTGCAATCGGTACACTATTAAGTTTAAAAATCATCTATTATTATTAATTTAAAACCCCCGTAAAAGTGTCGCAATGTTTTGAAATTCGCGCCTTTTTATATTTCATATTCTGTCCAGCCGCTAAAAACAGCCCTGACCCACGCGGTACTCAGCGCCGCTGCGCTAGATATGTCGGATTTTTGACAGTTCGTGAATTTATTTTTGGAATTGTACCCTTAAGAATTTTTAAATTAAGTTTAATATTCACAGTAACTGTTCTAACAAAATGTTCCAAACAGTTTTTGATCTAATTAATGGAGAACATAAATCTGTTTTGTTCCAAAAACTTTAAATATAAATTCAAGGAAAAAGTTTAGTGACTAAGCAACACCGGGTATCCATGTTAGTAGGACAAAATTGTATCAATTATATGAAGCAAAAACAACAAACTTTAGTGAAGCTTTTAGAGACTATGTAAAATTGTATTCATAGATATTCAAAAACGTTTGTGTCCAGGCTAAGTCGCTGTATATTAGGAATAAAATAAAACAAAAAAACAAACGCATTCACGACCATTAACTCTTGCGGGGTAGTCAGAGGTTCAGGTGTCCATCTCCGCAATTGCGAAGGTAGTAATTCTATGGACACCTCGAACCCACGTGTTCACCTGATAGAGATCTCGCCATATAAATTGGCAGTTGGGAGCGTCGCCACAGTCGCGTAATTCAGTGTTACCAGTAAACACGCCAAAACTAGCACTCACTGTGCCATACGGCTCGATACATTATAGGTTTCATTTGTAACATAACAAAAAAAAACAAAGATCCACCTGTATACAAAATTGAGGAAATCCTTAAAACACATGGACATGAAATAATAAGACTACCACCCTATCACTGTGACCTCAACGCAATAGAGAAAATTTGGATTTTGGTTAAACATCGTGTAGCCAAAAAAAAGGTGGATCAGGACCCATAAAAAATTTTGAAAGTGACAGGATTATAGACTCCGAACTTGATAAATTTATAATTTCTACTGCTAGTGACAGCGACACAGACTCAGATACAGAAAGCGATATCGACGTCAACAGTGATAGTGATGACTATGAAATGTTAGGTGTTAAACGTATCCATATGGATTATAATTATTGTTAAGGAAAACTGGCACACTGCTCACTTTCTTTGTAATCTTTATGTTTGTTAATTATAAAAATAATAATCTTTATTGTTGTTATCCTTAGATCATAAGATAGCTTTCAATAAGAGCTTGTGATAGGGCCTATTTTGAATAAAAATATTTTGTCTTTTGACTTTGATATATTAATTTGTTTTATATGAGTTTATAGCTCTGCAACCAAAGACCGTTACAAATGAAACCTATAATGTATCGAGCCGTATGGCACAGTGATTGCTAGTTTTGGCGTGTTTACTGGCAACAGTGAATTATGCAACTGCGGCGACGCCTCCATCTGCCATAATATATTCAAAATTATAAATATCACAAGCTCTCTTTGAAAGTTATCTTATGATCTAAGTATAAATTAAAAAAACTATTTCAAACATGGCATTGAGCATTGTCTCTACATATTTTTTACCGAGGTTAGATCAGCGGAGACCCTAGCTTGGAGAAGAACTAACAAGAAACTCCGGAAATCGGTTTATTATAATCACCCTTAACAAACATAAAAATTACAAAGAGTGGGCAAAAACACAACGCTGGTAATACTAAATTTACCTTTCATACAAAATAACACGCAATGGCGGAAACGTCAAATTTAGTTCCAAGTTTGGCTACTGCCAATTTATGTGGCGGGATCTCTAGTCAGTACTCAACGTGACAGGTGGTCAGCCATGTCGCCATTTACAAGCCCTAACTATTATCTGTTCGACGAACAGGTAGGTTTCCTCACGATGTTTTCCCTCACCGTATAATTCGATGTATTTCGTAAATGTGTTTTTATTACGAAAATGTACACAGAAATTCATTAAAATTCATTTCCATTGGTACATGCTCAAGCGGGATTTGAACCCTGTACCCACTGATACAGAGCCAAGCCTCAAACAACTGAGCTACGTCGAATTAAGAATTAAGTCGAAGGCTTGCAATCTGCTCGCGTTGTCGGCCCCGTGTTGTGATGGTGAGTTCAGTTTTAGGCCTACAACTCCATTAGAAATAATAATAACATTCTAAACTTTTAGTAACAAAAAAACTGTGGATCTGTTTGGACACTCGGTCAAAACAATTAGTGTTATTCTTGACTTGTTGCCTACTTATCTGGCATCAGTTTTCAATGTCTCGATAGAATCAAGTTCATACCCTGATTTAGTGAAACTAAGTAGAGTAACACCGATTTATAAGTCTAGTAGTACCTTGGAGCCATCTAATTACCGTTCAATATCCGTGCTACCAGCATTAAGTATTCGAGAAAATCTTGTTAAATCAGATGTTGTACCATTTTAAGTTGAACGGACTGCTACATTGTAGACAATTCGGCTTCACAAAGGGTTTGTCCACCACAGATGCTGGTGTAGAACTAATAAAAGGGATTTTTGATGCCTGGGAACGGTCACATGATGCTTTTGGTATTTTCTGCGACTTTCCTAAAGCGTTCGATTGTGTCCGGCATGATATAATAATAAGAAAATTAGACTATTATGGAGTTAAAAATAATTCACTAAATGTAATAAAATCATATTTAAGTAATAGAGAGTACAAAAAGTAACTATTGGTGTGTAGCAGTCATCGGTCAGTCCATATGAGGGTGCCTCAAGCCTGAATATTAGGTTCGTTTCTTTTCCTAGTACACATAAATGACTTACCTTTTGTAACTAAAGATAGGTACAGGATGGTCCTTTTTGCTGTTGACGCATCCCTAATTTTTAAAATTAGCAGGAAGATTGATGAGTCGCAAACAATAAACTCAGTGATAGGAGATGTAGTTCAATGGTTTCAATTTAACGATTTAGTTCTTAATAATAATAAAACAAAATGTATTAAATTTACTTTACCAAAGTTAATGGTGTCGAAACCAATCTAATAATAAATAATGAGAAAATATATAAAATAAATATTACTGCCTTCTTATGGAAACTTTAGATTCAAAGCTGCAGTGGGGACACCACATTCGCGTTTTATCTAAAAAACTTAGTTCCGCGGCATATGCTGTTTAACGGATTAGGGAATATACGGACGAGTACACGGCTAGGGTTGTTTATTTCAGCTACTTTCATAGCATTATGTCTTATGGCATCTTGCTGTGGGGTTGTACTGCTGACAGAAACACAATATTCGTTTTGCTGAAGAGGGCTGTTTGCTGCATTTGCATAATGGGCCCCAGAGAGTCACTTCGCGAAAAATTTAAAGAAATTGATATTTTGACTGTTGTTGCTCAGTACAAATATGAGTGTGTCATTTATGTACATAAAAATATAAATATTTTTAGAAGAAACTGTGATGTTCATAAAATTAATACTAGGAACAAACATAAGCTGTATGTGGCGCCCTCGAGACTTCAAAAGGTCAAGAAATCTTTCGTTGAAAATTGCGTGCGTTTTTATAATCATTACCGGACTGTATTACGCGATTGCCCTTACCTAAATTTAAGACTATAATTATAGGCCGACTAGTCTGGGGCGCTTACTAGGCGGTCGGGGACTACCTTTCCGATGCTCAGGGTTGGCAATGAGTGCATCTAAGCAATATGTGCAAAGATAATTATGTTTCTGTAAAATTTGGTTTTGTAACTGTCACTGGGCAAAAAATCCTGAAAGCCGGAGTTTCTTGTTGGTTCTCCTCCGAGCCAGGGCTTCCGTACCAACCATAGAGTTTCAATGCTAAAAGACAACCAGTGTCAGGTAAATGTTTTGACTTTTAATTAATGTACTGTACTTGTAATTATATTGAATTAAAATATTTCACTTTGAATTCCTCCATAGCTATGCTACACTGATCAATTCGTCGCTGTCATTACCAATTGTTGTCTTGTTGCCTAGTTTAATACGAGCAAACGCCAAATATATGATGAATTATTATAGTATTAGTACAAAGGTACAAAGAATTATGAAATCTAAAACATTTAAATTGTTCAAATGTATAAACTAAAGAAAATATTTGGAAAGATATGCAATTAATATCGAAAAAAGAAAGTAAGTTCTTTATTATAATCTAATAATTTATTTACAATATTTAGTAACGATAATACAAAAAATTGCAACACTTATAATATACAGGGTGGCGCATTCAAATCGGTCAGTACGGGGAAGTTTGAAACTTGAAGAGATTCGAAGATTTGTTCTTAAGAACCATGTCACCGATTTTGATAAAAAGAAAAACTGCAATCATACTTTTTTTGAAAAAATAACTGTATCCAGTACGAGAATCAACCCGGTGCTTTGAAAAAATAAATTGGCCTTTTTCACTTTTTCTTTTTAAATATCGATTGTGTAGGCCTCAAGCTGTAAATGTCTCTATGAAACATGGTGTCGAAAATGAATAAAATGCATTGTTTTGGCAAACTTTAGTTTATCATAGGAGGTTTTCTAAGTGACCACCGTTGTTTTCAATAAAATATTCAACACGTTTAGGTACCGATCTTACTATTGAATTTTGTGTTTTCATGTCATAAATTTGCGTTACAATTGACTTTATTGCTAATTTTAGGTCTTCAATGGTGTCATAGCTTGTTTTGTAAAACTCATCCTTAAGGGTATTGTATTCCAAAAATAAATTCACGAACTGTCAAAAATCCGACATTTCTAGCACAGCGGCGCTGAGTACCGTGCGAGTAAGTGCTGTTTTTAGCGGCCGGACAGAATATTAAATATAAAAAGGCGCAAATTTCAAAACATCGCGACACGTTTACGGTAGTTTTATATTAATAATAGAGTTGATTTTTAAACTAAATAGTGTGACGATTGCAAGAAATTTTGAAACTGATTTTTAAATAAATAAAACGTACATTATCTATCTAGAGATCGCGCCACATAAATTGCAAGTTGGAGGCGTCGCCACAGTCGCGTATTTCAGTGTTACCAGTAAACACGCCAAAACTAGCACTCACTGTGCCATACGGCTCGATACATTAAAGGTTTCATTTGTAACGGTCTTTGGTTGCAGAGCAAAATTATAAATATCACAAGCTCTCTTTGAAAATTATCTTATGATCTAAGTATAATTAAAAAAACTATTTCAAACATGATTAATAATTAACGGGACTTATCCTTCTTATTATATATTACATATATCACACATATATTATGTGTTCCTTCACTCTGTCCGCAATAGACCGTTTAGTCTGTCCGACGTAGGATTTCCCACAGCTGCAATCAATCTTATACACACCCTTATATCTTATATCATGAGTGTAAATCGCGAATCTCTTAAAACTATTATTTCAAACATGGCACTGAGCATTGTCTGTACATATTTTTTACCGAGGTTAGATCAGCGGAGACCCTAGCTTGGAGAAGAACTAACAAGAAGCTCCGGAAATTAATTTATTATAATCACCCTTAACAAACATAAAAATTACAAAGAGTGAGCAAAAAACACAACGCTGGTAATACTAAATTTACCTCTCATACAAAATAACGCGCAATAGCGGAAACGTCAAATTTAGATCCAAGTTTGCCTACTGCCAATTTATGTGGCGCGATCTCTAGCATAAAATAAACATTGTGATTCGACAATCCAGACCGACTTCTTAGCAGATATTCTCTGTCGAACGTGACAGATAGTTTTGATCATGACGACGCGCCGCCTACGAATATGTATCAGGGGCGCAGACTTTTAAAGGCGGGCAGTCGTATGAAAAATGTAAATGTCTCGATTTCCATACAGATTTCTTTTGATCCTGATAAACTACTATTATACAGTCAATTATTAGTTTGTGTCATGTAATGTCAATAATGTTTTTGCTGAAATATTGGGTAAGTATTTGAATCGCGCTATCGCGTAGTTGTGATCGTAAATAATAGGATTTTACGGTTGTGATTTATACACTTCTTCTCTTCTCGTTCTATCGCCGAAGTTAAGCACAACGGAGGCGTGGGAAGAAATTGGATGGGTGATCATTTAAATTGTTCACGTGCTGTTGTTTTAGTGAGGGAGCTTGGTTTGGTTATGTAAGGACTTAGTAAATCATCTATTGGCTATGGATAATAAAGAAAGAAAGAAAGAAAATACTTTATTCACTGCATAACTGCACAAATTACATTAAACACACAAACAATAACAATAAACATAAAGAATGAAAACCATTGATGCAGTGAAAAGGTGCTGCCTCAGTATACGATGCAGCTAGGCTGCATCACTGGTCCTCCGGCAGCACCCGATTCGAAGACTGTCACAAGTTGCATATAATAAAGATAATAAACGTACACACAATTATATAATTGTAATAAACATCGCAATAATTACTTACATACATAACTTATATATAATAGATTTATAAATAAATATACAAACATATATATAAATATATATACGCATGTAAATATATGTACACAAACATATATAAATTAATTCAGGAACATATTTAAAAACATACATATACATACCACTACAACACATACATCCATATAATATATACAATTTAAACTCAATACCTATATATCCAGTACATCACAATTATCACTTAACCACACATTAATATATTTCATATACAGACATATTAAAACAAACACATTTATATAAATATCTGGTATTTGCACCGACAAGGTTAGACATAGGTAGGATTTAGGGTAAGGATTTTTGTTGCTCCAGCAGATAAGCCTTAAACCTACGGCAGAAGACTGTCCTAGAAGCAACGTCACGGATAGGTGGCGGTATATCATTCCAGCACTTGGACGCAGCGAACTTGAAACATCCCCGAAACGCTGCCGAATGGTGCACTGGCAAAGTAGCCCTAACCTTAAAGTGACGGGGGTTCGTTGACCACTTGAGTTTTTGGTACAAGTAAGAAGGGCTCTCCGACCGAATGACACCAAACAACAACGCCGCGAAGTGCAGCCGCCTCCGCGACTGCATGTTCAACAAGTTCGCGTCGTTCAAGTACGGAGTGATGCGGGATCGGCGTGGTATATGAAAGCAAAAACGGGTGCATGCGTTTTGAACCCGTTGAATCAGTTTCCTAGTTCGACCAAGTATACAGCTACCATAAACAACATCACAGTAGTTAAGCCTCGACAGTATCAACGTTTCACTCAGACAGACACGCAAGTCGATACTGATATATTCGCGGATATTGTAAAGCACCTTTAAACGGTAGAAGCAGTTCCCAACCATACTGAGGACGTGCTTCTCAAAACGAAGCTCACCATCCATCAGTAAGCCCAGGTTCCTAACCTCCTCCACCGCTTCTATGACGTTGTCCCCGACAACTATACCATTGGTAAAAAGGACATCCATCGTACTTCGAATTTGCGACCGACTTCCAAGAACTAAAACCTTAGACTTGGAAGGGTTCAGCGTAAGACCACTCCTATCAGACCAACGCGCAATTCGTTCGAGCTCAGAATTAATGCTCCGTATGCATTCCGACATTCCCGAAGGCTTGGCGGACGCATACAGCTGCAAATCATCAGCGTAGAGATGATATCGACTGCTTTCGATACTGCTAACGACATCCGCGCTATACAGTATAAAAAGCAGAGGACCTAAGATAGAACTCTGTGGAACTCCCCTCGTCAACACACGAGGGGAAGACCACCGAGTTCCACCGTCCATCCCCCGCAGCCCAACGACTTGCGTTCGATGAGATAGATAACTGTCGAACCACTTCACAGCACCGGTAGAAAAGCCATAATACGACATCTTGGATAATAGCAAGGGTATGCTCAGACTATCGAAAGCTCTAGAAAAATCCAGTAATACCATTAGGGTGCTCATGCCATCGCCCTGGGCCTGCAGAACGTCGTCGACCACATTCGCCAAGGCGGTCGCAGCAGAGCGGCCCTTCCGGAAGCCCGATTGATATTCGGGCAAAATACCGTTTTCTTCTAGATATTTCGTAAGCTGATCACTCACAACCCTCTCCACTATCTTTGACACACATGGAAGGATACTTATGGGACGGAGGTGGGAGATATCAGTCGGGTTAGGTATTTTCGGCAACGGCAGGACCCTGGCAGCTTTCCAACTGGTCGGAAAGATACCAATGCTGAGGCTCCTGTTCACAATCGCTGTCAATACGTCAATAGTCACTGGTAATGTCAATAATAGCATGTCAATGTCAATGTCGTCAACACCCTTGGCCCTCGTCTTGATCGCCGAAACAATCTTTGTCACCACTGCAGCCGAAACCGGCTTCAACGAGAAAGACGAAGAACCAAACCGGTGAAATTCATAATATGTCAAGTCACTAAAAGTCACGTCTGCTTTTCCAGGTGTGTCCAGGAAATGCCTGTTTATAGAGTCAGGATCGTCAAAAAATTGTGGCAAGTCAGTTTGGTTATTGTCAGTAAGAATTAACTTTTTTAAGTGTTTCCACAATGTCTTTGAGTTAGTCCTGTTATTAATTGTCTTGTCAAAATATGCCTGTTTTTCAGAACGCAGAGCCTGAACGACAAGTCGTTTCAGGTCCTTATAGTACTGCTTATGTGCCTCGATTCCAGTACGCTTGAAACGCCTGTAAGCGTTGTCGCGTAGCCGCATCATAAGCAGTACAGTGCTCGTCAACCAAGGCTTAGGAGCATCCTTCACCAAAATACTCCTGACCGGGGCGTGTTTGTTAAAAAGTCGTGTTATATTGTTAGTCAAGAAAGTTACCATGTCATCAACGTTATCATGAGTTGTCATACTGGTCCAGTCTATTTCAGTTAAGTCATTGTTAAATTGGTCCATGTCAATGTCCTTCAGCGGCCGGTACACAATGTGTTTTGGTACTGGTCCCTTCCGCTTCAGGTCAAGTTCAGCCAAAACAAAGGCATGTCTACCTAAGTCAGGGCTGTGTCGTATGTCAACAGACCGAACCAGTGCGTCAGTTATTATCAGGTCAATTGTACTTTGTGAATGGTTAGTAAAGTGAGTCGGTTTGTTTACATGTTGTGTTAGTTTTAAGATTGTCATAAAGTCCGTCAAAGATTTAAAGTTTCTGTCATGTATGTCATTAATATTAATATTCATGTCACCTACTAAAACAAGTTTGTCATAATTATTAAAAGATGTCACGGAGTTAGTCAATGCGTCAAAAAAGTCGTCAGCGTCATGCCAAGGCGGCCGGTAAGCCGTCCCAACCACGAGCCGGGTGCCACCAACTACGACGCGGAACCACATTTGTTCCACCGTGGGCGACACGGGGTGGGAAACCGGGCACGCACGCAAGCCTCGCCGCAGGTAGAACCCAACGCCACCCCCGCGGGCACGCACGGAGCGCGGCCGCGGCACATGGCGCAGGCGATACCCGGGAATGGAGGGCGCGCGCCCCTCGTCGCCTCCCCGCAGCCACGTCTCGTTGATGGCCACCAACTCGCAGTCTGCACGAAGAACCACCGCCTCCAGCTCGTCATGGCTGGTCCCCAGCGAGCCCGCATTAAACAACCCAATCTTGAATCGCTTAATACGAGTCATGGAAACCGTGGAAAAAAAAAAAGGAAAAAGATACTTAAACATAATATAACTTTTTACAGTACATACACATATAAATTTAAAACATATTTTATACACATACATATGAATATAATAATTATAATATATGATAATAAAATTAAATATATAGGCAGCGACACAGACATCAAACCGCACCGAACCAAAGGCATCCATCAGAACATGGTTCACAACAAATAAACAATAACAAAAAAGAACACGTGTACATAAAAAGATTATCAAACACAAACAGGGAGAGAGCCAAAAACCCTCTCCACGTCCTCTTCCTCCCGGATGCGGTGAACAGGGGCCCCATCCGCCTTGCGCGCCAGCACTCGCCCGTCACGAGTCCAGACGAAGCGCCAGCCGCAAGCCTTGGCCCGCTCGCGCTCTCGTCCGAACAGCTGCCGGTTGAGGCGGGTGAGGCGCTCGTTCAGGTAAAACCTGCGAGGCTCTCCCGGCAGACACATGTCCGCGGTGGTCGCTCCACGGCGCACGCGGGCCGCGCGGATCAGCTCCTCGCGAGTCGACCGCCGCGCAAGCCGGACCACTATAGGCCGTGGTCGACGATCTGGTCCACCAGCGGCTCCAGCGGCATCGCGCAGCGGCCCCATCCGCACGGCGCTGACCACGTCCCGCTCGTCCAGCGCCACGCCCAACTTCGCAGCCACCAGCGCCGCCAAGTGTGACGGATTCTCACCCGGCACCTCCGGCACGCAGCTGACCTGGACATCATTCGCCAGCAGGTCCTGGTCCCTCTCCGCTAACTGATGCTGTAGCTCATGGATGGCTCGCTCCAGAGGCTTAGTAGCAGCCGAGAGGACGGCATCGTCCAGCGCAGCAACATCCCCTGTCCTCCCCTCCAGCTCGACCAGACGGCGCTCGAGATCGCTCACTTTGTTGCTGACGAGCGCGATCTCCCTCCGCATATCCCGGCGGAATTCCTGCAGCTCGTCCCGCAGTCCTACGCGTAGCTCCGCCATGGCTGCAACCATCTCTGTCCGGAGTAGTTGCATCTGCGCAGCGATGTCCCCTGCCATCGGTGACGGTGGTCGGCTCAAGTCACCGGAGCCCTCGGAGTCTGGCACTGCTTGCACCAGGCGCACGGGAGTGTTCTCGTTATCAACACTCGGTCGCACGCGAGCGCACTCTGGACAAGTCCATTTATTGCGGACAGCCTTAGATTGCCTTTTGTAGGCGCTCATGGTCATCCCTAAACATTTGTAGTGGTAGCTACCACTACAGCTGCTGCAATCCATGATCTCCGAGGCAGACACAGTTTTTTTACAAGCTAAACAGTTCATTTTCAAATTGTTCAGTTCAATAATAATAATAATAAAATAAAACAAAAACGAAATAAAAAGAAAATAAATCAAAAACCAAAAAATAAATAAATAATAAAAAAAAAGCTTTTAAATAACTATTGACAGTTAATAAGTACACTGAGATTCGAACCACTTGATCGTTACTTAGCACTGTTAAATTCTATTGTTACCAACTGAGCCACCGCTCGCTATTCTGTGCGGTCGAAAATTTCTTAGAGGTTAAAGTTAATTTAATAATAAGTATATATTTTTGTTAACTACCCACGATATTTTGGGTACGTAATCTTTTTTCACTGTAATCAACACTAAAATCCCATAAAAACACTATTTTAATAAGTAAAAAGGACACGGCACTGTAACTATAGCGATACAAGATATTTGAGATTGATTCTGGGCTTTTAAACACTATTGCTGAATTAAATTAGCGGACGTTAATAAAAGCTTCCACTTAGTCTGACACTCGTGACAGTTCTCTCATAATCAGGTAACGATTGGGATTCGACTCTACATCTGACTACCCCGAAAGGGATGTGAATGCATAATTGTATATAAGATTTTTGTGTTCGTCTATCGGGTAACGACACGACGCGACGTAGCCATATCAATCAGGGTCGGTGGCAGCGACGTAATGTGAGCACAGTATTTTGTACCTATTCAGGATTATAAAACTATAAACAGAGATCCCGCGCACTCGTAGATAGTTTTCAGTTACTTTAGTAACTACGATTTAATTATAAGCATTTTGTCACGATGATGTGTATTCTCGGCATACTCAAAACACATACACCTGACCTGACAGAGCGTACCTACCTACTTTATTATTTGTTAATTTGATATAGTAACAGTCTGGCGTATGAAAGTGGTAAGATGATTAATAGCTCTCAGAAACTGTAACTGTCAGCTATTCTTTTACGTTTTACGTTTCAGCCGCTGTAACATAATAATAATAAATCGTTATAATTAAAAGCAATACCTTGGATATAAGAATGCTATAATAGCTACTTTTACGTTTTGTCATATAAAACATAAACTAATAATTGGTTGTGTAAAAGTGGTTTGTTAGACTCAAGAGAAATCTGTTTGGGAATCTAGAATTTCTTACACGTTTTTATTTGTTATCGAACTTAGTGGATTTACATAACATTTAGTACTTGATATTATAACATATAAAATCATTCTTTATAGCGGTTTGTTGTAAATACTATGAATACATTTGATATCATTTCTAAACAGTATGCGTCAAGTTAGTTTACTATATTTTCACAGATATCTACCACCTTATTCCAAAACAAAGTCGATGTTTTGTTATAGAAACAAGTCCGTGTAAAACAATTGCAGCCCCTTGTTTATCTCTGGGATAAATACTTTTGAGGTTAACTTTCTGTTTTAGTAGTGGCCAAGTATGTTTTTATATCTAAAATAAGTTAAAATCAAAGCTAATATAAGTCAATATCAAATCAGTATGATGAATTAGATTTCTTGCAGATTGTTGTTATTTCATTTGTAAATTCTTATGCTATGAGTGACGAAGCATTTTTCTATAAATATCGATTCACAAGCAATGCGGCGGGATAATAGGGGATATTTTATGTAATGTTATTTATGTTTGCGATATAAACAGGTTCCACACTACGATAGTTGCAAAAACACTGAAATAAATCACATCAAACTTGATATAACAAAATCATAACAAACTTTACTGTCATGGCGGATGCACGTTCCGTGTATCAATTGAATTGTAAACGAAACAAACACTAATAAATTATAAACAGATTATTCAACAACTTATTATTTATTAATATATATTAAAAACATTATAATCATAAATATATATAAGTAATCAATATTTAAATAATTAATCACTTGTGGTAAATAATTGTAATTTTATAGTAACAATAAGAAATATTGTATTGGAACGTACTTGAGTGAGTACCCTAACCCAACCTCCTGTAGGAGTCTGTGAGCCTAGTACTGCGCTTGTATTTTCGTATGGGTTTGAGCTGGAAAAGAACTTCGAAAAATATAATTTCTTCGATTTATGCGTAAAGTTTGACGAGGCAATCAAATACCTACAGGCTACTGAGCAAAATTTTGCGCAGCAGGATATGTATAATAAATATGTTTTTTTGGTGCGACCTCCAACTCCGTTATGAGAGCCTAGTGACCGAATTCGGATTTCGATAGCAATTTGTCTCTAAAAAATTGCTCCGTGGTCTACCCTTCTTGAGAGAGATGAGTCTGAGTCGTAAAAAAATCTAAATCTAACCAACTCCCGTTCTTTCCGTATATCTGTCCGGCACCGGTATAACCTATTCTGCAGTTCGCCAAAAACTCAAATTCAAGTTGCTAAAGAGCATCCCAAATGTATATTTATGATTTCGAGCATCACAAATGCATACTTAACCTCTGACTACCCTGAATTCGGTCACGGTCATAATGCATAATACGAGTATATAGTTATGTATATATAATTATGTATATGTGTGTGTGCATATATATATATATATATAGCATAAATAACCTATCCTGGGGTTCACTAATTGCTGCCTACCTACTGTGAAGAAAGCTGAAGTGATGTCAGAATGTATCATGTATGTATTCTCAACTTCTTGTCATAATATCCGAAACATCAAGCGGTAAATCAAAATTATTTACATTCATTATCATGATTTTTTCATATCATGTCTGACATGTACCTGTCATAGGCATAAATCACGCAAGAATAAATTTATATCAAATATGGCGTCGCATCAAGTAAAATACTTCTTAAAATATACATGTAGAATAAATCAACTTTAGCAGTTCACTTCGAAAGAAAAAAATCGCTTGTAATATAATAAGCAATAATCTCAAACACCAAAGTGATTACACATTGTTTTCCAAATTTCACTTATTGAACTAAGAAATAACTGATCTCGTGTGATTATCTAGCGGTTTAGCTGTAATCGCCAACAAAATGGACGTGCTCTCACGCTGGCATTCGCCAAAGACTGTTCGCGATCTATTGAAACTAGCGACTCGCGGCGCACGCGTAAACTGTCCATATAAAAATGTATGAAAAAGACGGCGGTCCAAAATTGGGCTATTTATACTTACGAAAACTGCAGTATTATGAATAAAACAGGACCTAATATGTTTTTAGTCTAATTATTTAGTATTTAGAGAACCCATTATTGTATATTTTGATTTCAGATCTTACTCCGTGACGAAATAAACGAAAAAATACAAAACCCTGTTTGCGCCATTTTTCTGATCTTTTATCAACTTTATGCGTTTATATTTATATAATTATTGATATTTAACTCTTGAAACTACTTCAGTCATCAATTTCAGTCTTTCATTATGCTACCTTGAAAGTATGATAGGTGTCAGTAAGTTCTAAATAGGTTTAAACTGAAAAATGAAAACACTCGTTTCGCTCATTTCCGCGAACAATACCCTTAACGTAATCGCACAAGAAATTTTCTAATATGGTTTAACACGTCACTTTAAGTGGACTTTTCTAAAGATTGTTAGTTTTTTATTACTATAGATAACAAAACCTCCTTAAAGGATTAATGGAATGCTAATGCCACATGATATGGTGTATGTAACAAGTAGGGAAGTACACAACTACAAACAGCCATAGGGACAATTTTACATGTCTGTTGAATATTGTTACGGTGTATGTAAACTACTATGATAAACTAAAGTATGCCAAAACAATGCATTTTATTCATTTTCATTTTATTCATTTTCATGTTTCATAGAGACTGTGGACGATGGACCTAATATAATAATATTATGTATCTTTTATCTTTTGTCTATGTTTCCTGTTTGTATAATAACGTTGTCAATTAGACAGTGATCAGAAAGAAATATACTAACTACGTGACACCACCAATTCTGGAGTTTTCCTTATCACCAGCGCCCACATTTGCTCCTTTACGCCGGCAATCATGTCAACGGCATCCGCTAAGGCCGCGTCTGCGAAGAAGCACACAGGCGTGCGCACACGGAGCGCCGCAAGGAAGGCAAATACTGAACGAGGTACTGAGGTAACGCATTCCAGCTCAAAAAGTAGCACAGTCACGCAAAGGGCAAGGTTGCAATTAGAGGCTGCAATCGAGTTAGCGAATTTAGAATCAGAACGCGAAAAGGCGCAGGCGAAACGCGAAAAGGCGCAGGCGGAACGCGAAAAGGCGCAGGCGGAACGCGAAAAGGCGCAGGCGGCACGCGAGGCTGAATTAGTTAAAAAAATACTAGCCCTGCAATTGGCCGAGTTAGATGAGCAATCAGAAGCTCGGTCAAAAGGTCCATCAAAAGCTCAGTCAGAAGCTAGGTCAAACAATGATCACGAGGCCTCACAACACAGCTCTGTCTCTCATTCGAGAGATTCACAATGTTCAGCACCTTTATGTGACTATGATAACTGTGGAATGACCCATCACAGACTACTGCACTGGCCACAAAAGAGCACAACCCTATTGACTGTTCCTGAAAATTCGAATGAAAGCAACGAATCTAAACAAGAGGTAGTAAATAACTTAAATAACAAGTCATGCTCGTCTGTATTGCTCAAAGTAGTTCCTGTAAAGATCCATGGCCCTGTCGGAGCGATTATTACGCATGCAATCTTTGATGATGGAGCCTCTATTTCCCTCATGTCAGCAAAACTTGCTGATCAACTACAACTGAAAGGAGAAAAACGGATCTTGAGCATATGTGGAGCCCAAAATACGAAGACGGTTTGTGAAAGTGAACTTATCCAATGTAAGGTTTCGAACATAAAGAACGGTAACAGCTTCACGTTGACTGCTCAGAAAGTCCACGAGTTAGACTTACCAGTACAGAGAGTCGGCTCGATAAACACCAGTGCATTCGATCACTTGGCTCTCCTGAACATCGTATGTGAAAACGCAAAGCCTGAAATCCTCATAGGTCAGGATAACTATGACCTCATCATGCCATTGGAAATAATAACAAAAGGCAAAAATACACCATGTGCTACGAAGACACAACTCGGCTGGTGCATTCATGGAAACGTGCCTTTAAATCGTAACGAATACGAGCAAGCTTTATTTACGTCGGGAAACGCCTACGAAAACAAAAACGATGTTGATCTCCATAAGTGTGTCGAGAAGTACTTTGACTTTGAATCGATTGGAGTTTCTACAAAGCCCCGAGAAAGACCTGTCGATAAACAAGCTCTTAATATATTGGAGCAAACTGCAAAGTTGATCAATGGGCAGTGGGAGGTGGGGCTTCCGTGGAAGTCTGAAGAGGCCCTAGCAAACTCATACCCAAACGCTATAAAAAGGTTTAATGGAGTTGAGAAAAAGATGCGCCTGAACAAAGACTTTTCTTTCAGCTATCGAGAGAGAATCCAACATTTGCTCGAAAACGACTACGCCAGGTTGATACAAGCAGGCGAAAAACCAATTTCTCCTATCGAGAGAGAATCCAACATTTGCTCGAAAACGACTACGCCAGGTTGATACAAGCAGGCGAAAAACCAATTTCTCTTTTTCAGGCCTGGTTGAAACAGTTACTTGCCATTCGAGAGCTCAACATACCTAGGAGTTATTTCAGTCGTAAGAACAATAACAATGCACTTTTCGAACTTCACGTGTTTTGTGACGCTGCACCCACGGGAATGGCAACGGTTGCATACTGGCGGAGGTCCGTACGAGAAAAAGTGGATATGTCCTTCATAATGTGCAAGCAGCTCCAAGCAGCAGTGCTTGCCTGTAGAATGGCTCAAACAATAATGGCAGAGCACAAAATCAAGCCGAAGAAAAGGTTTTTTTGGACGGACTCAACCATCGTACTAAATTGGATTAAAAATATAAATAGCAGGAAAGATCAAAAAACATTTGTAGCGAACAGGTTGGGAGAAATTGACGAACTTACTAACATAGAGGAATGGCAATACGTACCAACAAGCAATAATATCGCAGACATCGCCACCAAAGTAAATACTCACGAGATTACGGCAAGTAGTGAGTGGTTGTGTGGACCCAATTTCCTACTCGAGCCTCAACAACAATGGCCTGTGCTCCCGCCTGGTACCTTTGACTGTACTACAATTGAAAAAGTGCTATTAATACCTATAGCCAACCTTGATTTGCCACTACCAGACCCAGAAAGGTTTTCTTCGTGGATTCGTCTGCAGCGGAGTACGATGACTGCGATCAAATTTGTCAAAATGTGTCAAAAGAAACGAACAGTTGAGACCGAGCTCATGAAGGAGGCTGAGAATTTGTCACGCGCAAGCACAAGCTTTCTCAACAGAAGTTATGGCACTCGAGCAGGGAAAAGCGATCGATTCGAAGAGCAAACTTTTAACCATTACTCCATACATTGACAGAGACCGCTTGTTACGCATGAACAGTCGAATTGGAAATGAGCGTCTAATTTGCAACCCGATCATCTTAGATGGGAGCAGCTATATAACAAGGTTGATTGTTCAACATTTTCACAACAAGTTTGCTCATGGAAATAATGAGACGGTAGTGAATGAGCTCCGACAAAAGTATTGGATTATACGACTTCGTCCCACTGTAAGAAAAATTGCAGCTGACTGCCTCATTTGTTGAATGCGAAGAGCAATGCCGATTCTGCAGAGAATGAGCGATTTACCGAATGAAAGATTTGCTCACCATCAACGGCCGTTCACTAACTGTGGAGTAGATTTATTTGGACCAATGGAAGTTACTCAAGGACGGAGCAGAGTGAAACGCTATGGTGTTTTATTCACTTGTATGACTATAAGAGCAATCCACATCGATCTAGCTGCTAACCTTACGAGCGACTCCTTTATAATGGCCCTACGCCGCATGGCTGCGAAGAAAGGCTGGCCAAAGCTTTTGCTGTCGGACAATGCGACCAACCTACGCGGCGCTGAAAAAGAGCTCCGAAAATCATTCAAAGCCTTACAGGAAGAGTCACAAACTGAGTTGGCAAATAAGGGTGTTAATTGGAAATTTATTCCCCCAGTTAGTCCACACATGGGTGGATGTTGGAAGAGACTAATAAAAAGTGTAAAAACTTCACTTTACATAATCCTAAATGAACGGGCTCCTCGAGAAGAAGTACTTCTGACTGTACTTGCAGAAGTTGAAAATATAGTGAACAGCAGACCTCTCACTCATGTTTCAGTGCAATCGGACTCTCAAGAAGCGCTTACACCGAACCATTTCTTGTTAGGATCATCATCAGCATTACCTACTCCTGGCATATTTGACGATGGTGACATTCACTTGCGAAAACAGTGGCGAACAGCTCAAAGATTAACTGACATGTTCTGGTCAAGGTGGTTAATGGAGTATCTGCCCACGCTCATGCCTCGAAGAAAGTGGCAGCAAGAAGGCACTCAACTAGAAACCGGTGACGTCGTTGTTGTGCTTGAGCCAAATCTCCCAAGGAATGTCTGGTTAAAAGGCATCGTTCAGAAAACTTTTCCAGGAGTGGATGGGCGAACAAGAGTGGTAGAAGTCCGCACAGCCAACGGTCTACTGACTAGACCTATAGTTAAAGTGGCCCCGTTTTTAAAAAGTCAATAATGATGACACGCCATAGGTATTGCACTACTTATCTCCGTGCAATGGGGGGAGAATGTGGACGATGGACCTAATAATAATATTATGTATCTTTTATCTTTTGTCTATGTTTCCTGTTTGTATAATAACGTTGTCAATTAGACAGTGATCAGAAAGAAATATACTAACTACGTGACACCACCAATTCTGGAGTTTTCCTCATCACCAGCGCCCACATAGACATTTACAGCTTGAGACCTACACAATCGATATTTAAAAAGAAAAAGTGAAAAGGGCCAATTTATTTTTTCAAAGCAACCGGGTTCGATTCCCGTACTGGATACAGTTGTTTTTTCAAAGAAAGTATGAATGCAGATTTTCTTTTTATCAAAATAGGTGACATGGTTCCTAAGAACAAATCTTCGTATCTCTTATAGTTTCAGACTTTCCCATACTGACCGATTTGAATGCGCCACCCTGTATACATAAGAGACCTTAATTTACCTCAATCAATCAGCCTATGTCAGTCCACTGCTGGACGTAGGCCTCCCCCGGCCGTTCCGGACTCTGTCCCTTAACCCAGCATCAGCAGCGAACGTTCCCTTGCCCGCCGAGTCAGCTCGACTGACTTGTTCCACGATTCGGCACCGTATGTCATTACAGGTAGGACGCACTGATTGTAAACCCTGGTCTTAAGACACTGCGGTAGTAGCGACGAGAAGATATGACGCAGCTTCCCGAATGTTGCCCAGCCCAGCTGCACTCTTCTGGAAATCTCACGCTCGAAGCTGTTCCTACCCTTTTGCAGAACCTGGCCCAGGTAGACATATTCCTGGACCACTTCGAGCGCCTTTCCACTGATTGTGATCGGCCCCGGGACATCGAGTTCATTGAACATAACTTTCGTCTTGTCCAAGTTCATTCGGAGACCGACCGACCGTGAGGCAGAGTTAAGACTGTGCAGCATTCCCTGCAAATCCTGCAGCGACTCCGCCATTATGACAATGTCGTCAGCGAAGCGGAGGTGTGTGAGGTATCTGCCATTGACATTGATACCCATCCCAGTCCAATGCAGAGTTTTGAAGACGTCCTCCAGTGCGTTCGTGAACAGTTTCGGAGAGATGACATCCCCCTGTCTCACTCCTCTGAGCAAGTGTATAGGACTCGTCTTTTTATTTTGAACTTAAACAGATATCGATGCCACGATGTATAGGCTCCTCAACACCTACACATAACGCCAATCGACCTGGCATCGCTGCAAGGATTCCAGAACAGATCTCGATGGAGTCGAAGGCCTTATCGTAGACCACAAAGGCAAGACGCAGCGGCTGGTTATACTCATGAGACTACTGTAAAACCTGCCGCACTGTGTGGGTGTGGTCTACGGTACTGAAACATTTTCGAAATCCTGCCTGATCCGGCGGCTGTAAGACATCAAATCTTGATGCCAGACGATTTGTGAGCACTCTCGAGAACAACTTGTAGACGTGGCTTAGGAGCGCGATAGGCCTATAATTCTTCAGTAGGGCTTTTTGTCCCTTTTTGAAGAACAAGGCCATCACGATCTCACTCCACGCTGTCGGTCTAGTCCCATTAGCTATGACGGAATCAAATAGTTGTTTGAGCTTCTGCAAGGCTGGAGCTCCTGCCGCCTTTAGAAGTTCAGAGCTTATTCTGTCTTCGCCGTATGACAATTAACCTGTATGATTATTATTATACAAGCTATATCAAATAATATGCAACATTTTTATTTTTTCAGACGTTTGCATTACATATCGATGGCAGCAAAGTAATTACGGACAACTGCAATTTTTACAAAATGTTTTTTTTATAGAAAATAGCATATTATCTCCATATCTAACGTTTCACGAAACAAAATTATAAAATTTCCTATTATTGTGGTTTTTTTCGGAAGTAATTAAAGATATATACCCTCCTTTTTTTAAAACAAGCAACGTAAACAGTGACATGTAACTATGTCCGTAATTGCGCGGGAGTTTGCGCCCCGTAATCTGGCGTAAACAAGAACATGTGGCAGTTGTCATGTTCTTATGCGGACAGGTTATGTTTTACAGAAAAAAATAATTTAAAAATAATTTTCTTGAGTTGCACATGAAACTAGATGATTTTATATTAAAAAGAAGAAAAAATAAGTGTGACAAGGAACAAAATACTTTTAAATATGGCAAAAAAGGCGTCCAGAAAGAAATTAACGACAGCACCGGTCTAACAAATTAATTAAACAGAAACTATGGAAAGAACAAGTTTATGTAAGACATTTATTTTAAATATATTTTAATAACTTTTAATACGTTTTACTTTATTCGATGTTGATTTTGTTCTTATTTAGACTAAATCAAAACTTGAGGTTATTACGGCGTAAATGCAGATATCTGGCAGATGTCATTATTTACTGCGGACTATACTACTCAGATGTCTCTATTTACAACCACTTCATACAAGTATTTTGATCGAAATTTATTTTTTTAGTTAATTCAGATACCGAGAACGCTCTTATACAATCCAAGGGCATCCTAGAAGAAATTGAAACACCATCCCTAAATAAAAGATACTATATTATTATATTTTACGTCGTAGAAACGTACCCGTCCCGTTCAAGTCTGTGACGTTATAATGCTAATTAGGTGCCGTGATTTAATGGAATCTTTTGGGCGATGGGCTGGCAATCTGTCATCAATGTTGTATATGACACAACATCTCTAATATTTATGCTAAAAAGCGACCTAAGAGGTATTATTATGCCTCCAAGGTTCTGTCCACCCCATATTTACATTTACATCCATACATATCTTCATGCTCGCTTCAAGTTCATAGATAGTAGCATCCCTTGTAAAAAGGCATCCCTGTTATACAAAGTCATTCACTAGCTCCACAATCTCCTTATCAATTTCAACTTTACAATGTCCTTCCGTTCCTTTCTACTGTCATAACTTTCGCTTCATACTTCTCATCTTAAGTGCATGATCCACACACGTGAGCATTTCCTGCAGCTCCCCAGCAGGTGAGGCAAGTTGAAGCTGGTCGTTTATTATGTTCACCCATACGCTATCCCCAGTCTTTTTACTTAAAAAAAATTATCAATATACATCTTCGACTAGGGTTTGATAAAAGCAATTTGCTAAAGATGAAACTGTGGCAAAAAGGGGTTCCAACGAAGTTGTCAGTTGCCTTTACGATTACATTAGAAGGAAAGCTGAAGAGGGTCTAGAAGATATGCACTTATGGTCAGATAGCTACGGTGGTCTGAACCGGAACCGTATTGTTTTTCTATAAGTTTGTGTTTACGAATTGTCAGAGACAATCGATCCGCATCTGAAAGGTTTCTGACAAAATATCTCTTGCTTCACTCACACCCATTAACCTTATCATACATGCTCTACTGTTCTTCACACTACGTACACCCACCTTGACAAGAATGTCTCCAATTTGATCTCAATAAGTTCTACGCGGCCTCCCCCGTCTGAATCTACCTCCCACTTTGGCTTTATAGATTCTTTTAATCATCCTCGTTTAATCCATCCATACATCAAACCATCTTAACATACCTATCTCTATTTTCGTCTCTAAATCTTCTTTCATAGCACAACGTTCACGCATCACACTATACCGTAGCCTTTAACAGAACCTAACATTACACACTCTCCTGAGGGACCTCATCTCTACCACAATAATTTTGCTTTCATGATTCTTCTGCCATGCCAGCACTCATTACCTTACATATTCGTATTTGCCATTGCTTTTTAGAAAAAGGTCATGCATAACAAGAAGGAGACAGAGTCTATGCATTAATTTTCTAAAACTAAACAGATTTTCTGTCACTAGAATGGTACACCTGCGTTTGCTGGAGTAAACTCAATAATGAACCCTATGCAGTTGTTTAAGTGAGCTAAAACGAAATTCTGAACTTCAAAAGTTTCTGGAACAGTACCTACACATGATTAAAAAACCCAGGACTTGGTGTACTTACGCGAAACATTGGTACAACCTCATAAGTTGGACATGATATCTTAAAATTACCATTTAGATATTTAGATGAAATGTCTATGATCATTGAATGTTGTAAAAAAGGCACGGTCTCAGCAGAATGAAACCATTCCATTGGAACTCTCAAATTCTTATAATGCAGGAATATCAATCACGACTGTTAAGTACAATGATTATGTCTTTGTGTTTGCAAAATCTAATCCCACCATCTGATCATAACTTCTTTAAGGAGTTAAAACATGGTCTAGGTGATGAAGGAGACGTTGACACTGATGAATAGTTCCTATTCAACCTACTTTGTGATTGAGACAAAACAAGAAGACTTACTAGACTATTTTATTTCATACATTTTCGGTTACTTACATTAAAATTTTTATTTAGTTTCCTACGTGAATAAGAAAGATACTTAATGTAATGTATAAAAATAAAAACTATAATCAAATATAGTTCTAATTAAAGTTTAAGTTAACGAAAAAAACCCCTAATGTAGCACTAAAACAATTAAAATAAATAGGAATGTCATACTTTAACTGAATCTCAATAATATATTTGATTTTACAGGTAAATGATTGTAATTACATGATAATATTTCTTGACTTTTATGTATATTAGTATGAAGTAGATAAAGACGTGTTTAAACATTCCAGTGTTACTAAAGACATCTGCATTATTTGGCTAGAAAATATTATTTTGTCTTTACGAAGATATATAATTTATTTGTTTAACTAGTTTTTATACATATGTTTATGGTTTTTATTGCAAATAACGTGTTTATTTTGTATTAAAAAGTTTATTTAATTTTACAAAGTAAATAGAGACATCAGTCAGTTGTCTTTATTGCTTGATTCTATAATACAGCGTAAAAAAAACAAGTACCGTTTTTCAAAAACTATAAACAAATATAATGATTTTTCAATAATATTTAATAAATAGTAATATTAAATACCATTCCTGAAAATTTCATAACCATTGTATGTATGGTTTAGAAAATACACCGTTTTTTCACGTTTTTCGCTCCCCTGTAAAATTGCGTTTTTGTAGATGTCTTTATACACTTTGCTGCCATCGATATATTCTTCACTCCTATTAGTAGCAGGGTGATGTTATATAGCCTAAAGCCTCCCTCAATTAATGATCTAACACAAAAATTTTTTTTAGTAGTTCCTGAGATTAGCCCGTTCAAACAAACTTTTCAGTTTTATAATATTAGTATAGAACTGTAACTGTAGTAATATATTATCTGTGGTATAGATAAGTTAAAATGATATAAATCAACAATAGAAACAGGAAAATAAATTATATAAATAAAAAATATGGATCTATGTTGCGACCTTGTTAGAATTAAAATGAATGAAAGATAGTCATATGATGAAAGATATATATTTAAACATACATACATATACATGACGCATTGGGCCAATAAATAACGGTGATGGTGATACAAGTGAGTTGCTACTGCTTCACTGCTGTGAAAGTATCAGTCTGTTGAAATATTGATCTATCACAGTTGTACCTCGATAGTGAATCAATAGCGCTTCAAGCACAATATGTTTTCAAAATCAAAGTCAAATGTTTTTATTCAACATAAGTACAAGTACAGTACATTCATTGAAAATCAAAACATTTGCCTGACACTGGTTGTCTTTTAGCATTGAAATTCTACCGTTGGTTGGTTCGGAAGCCCTGGTTTGGAGAAGAACCAAAAAGAAACTCCGGGTTTCAGATTTTTTGCCCAGTGCCAGTTACAAAAACAAATTATAAAGAAACATGATTATCTTTGCAAATATTGCTTAGATGCACTCATTGCCAACCCTGAGCATCGGAAAGGTAGTCCCCGACCGCCTAGTAAGCGCCCCGGACTAATCGGCCTCTAACTATAGTCTTAAATTTAGGTAAGGGCAATCGCGTAATCCAGTCCGGTGAATGATTATAAAAACGCACGCCTTTTCCAACAAAAGATTTATTGACCTTTTGAAGCCTCGAGGAGTGGAAATTGGAAGTGGTCTAATAAGATCCATATGTATGTGTCTAAATCTAGCTCTTGGTAATGTGTAAGTGCCTAATGGTGCCGAAATATGACGATTTATCTTTGCACGTTGGCAAAATATGCAACTTTGCGCCCACGTTTGGCAATCTTTGCGCATTCCTGGCCACACAAAACGTTCTGAAATCAGATTCTGTGTAGCTCTAACACCAGGATGGCTAAGTGAGTGAAGGCTGTCAAATACTCGCCTACGATAAAAATTCGGTACGTATGGCCTGGGTGTGTATGTACTGACGTCGCAGCGTATGTATGTCCGACTTCCAGGTATCTTACGCTTCTCTAGTTTTAATGATGAACCTGCAAGCAAGCACTGCTTGGATCGACGATGGTAAACCACTCAGCCATATAGTGCGTAGGAATTCATCGGGAATGCTTAAACCAGCCAATGATTGTAAATGCCTTAGAAACTGTGATGGTATCCTGTCGCCTAGCTCTTCATGCATGATAAGTTGTTTTATCTTTTACTCTTTTGGTGTACTGAGGCGCTTTATGAGTTCCTCTTTGAGCCTGACGTACTTGTTGTCACAGGGAGGATTCACTATAATGTCCTTCACCTCAATAGAGGTTTGCTGGTCCAACATAGCAATGATGTGATGGAATTTAGTAACCTCGGTCGTGATATTAGCCAGGACAAATTGACCCTCCACCTGAGCGAACCATATTTCAGGTTCGGCAAGCCAAAATGGGGGAATTTTGCGCTCACCCTGTAGGACTCCAATACTCCACCGCATGTGCTCTTCTTCTGGGGGTCACCAGTTTGGGGATGAGTAGACATTTCCCCAAATAACAATTAAAATGAGGCTGCGAAATTACGGTGGAAACACAAATTTATTAGTTGTTATTTTCTTACAGGAGAATCCTGCCTTATTATATTTTATTGGCAACGGACATTTTGCCGTTATGCCACAAGTGATATTGAATGATAGAAATAATAGAGGAAGGTCCCAGAGCTCCCAGACGTCACTTATTTTCTGATGGACGAAATATATACGAGTGAGTAGTGATGGGGTGTACTATGATCATTTGACTAGTTGCTACCTTAGCCAGACGGCCATTTTTCAGGTAGCAATTGATCAACGTACATAGAAACACTGCGCACCTCACTTAAATTGTGATAGCTGATTTTAACATATATTTCACACAATATCGTTAAAAATCAGGATTCATTACTCCCAGACACATGCGGTCGGCGGTTTTACCTTATAGACGCTTTAAAACTTTGAAAAAAATAATTGCAGAGTTCGAAAAAATATAATGGCTAATTTGTTAAATTGCGTATTTTGCTAAGTTGTTAAATATGTGACCTTAATTCATTATATTATTATCATTAGTTTATTATTTGTAACCCAAAGTTGTAGGTTAGGTTAGGTTAGGTTAGGTTGGGGTGGATGGGGCAAGTCTTCTCGTGGCCCACCCTGTGAGTAGCGGCCGAGCGACCAACGGCCGTGAAACCAATTGCCCCGGGGCTGCTCCATCTCCGTCGATGGACCCGATGGAGTCCTGGAGCAGCGGGTGCCGGGGACGGCTTCTTGGTGCCTGGTCCCGGCACTGGGTTGTCCGTCCCTGGCTTTTGGGCGGGCCCGGCAATCGACGCGACTGCTGGGCAGGCAGCTTCTGCGCTGCCACCGTCAAATCTCGTAGCCCTGTTCTGGAGTTTTCCTCTGGTCAGGGCCGAGGGTCTAAGGGGCTTGCTCCTTGGACCACGAGGAAGAAAACCTCTATAAAAAAATACTTGAGCCCGGGAAACTGGGCTCTGGAGATGGGCTGGGTGGTGGAGAGGGGGGGTCACGAAAGAAAGCGTGACCTCCTCTCTCCCCTACCTAGGG
Source organism: Leucoptera coffeella (assembly GCA_030578115.1). Classification (NCBI taxonomy): domain Eukaryota; kingdom Metazoa; phylum Arthropoda; class Insecta; order Lepidoptera; family Lyonetiidae; genus Leucoptera; species Leucoptera coffeella. The sequence goes on from JAMBLF010000342.1 coordinate 254,901, forward strand.
CCGTGGGGTGGTAAGCTGGGGCTTGCCGCTCCTTCGCGTTCGACCTAGAGGTGGTGTGCGCGTGTCCCGCGTGCCCCTCGGTGTTGGCTGGGTGGGGGGTTTCCCTTCACCTGGCCGGGGATGGGTCTGGCTTCGGCCGGACTGCGCCGGTGGGGTCGCTATGTTATGCTCACGCGTTCCCGCGACTCCGCCGAGTAAGGCGCCCCGGAGGACACCGTCAGGTTTTAGTCGGTTCGAGTCCGACATAACCCTCTGGCTCCCCAGGGCCGGAAGGGTATCCGTGGGGATTTCCTGACGTTAAAAAAAAAAAAAGGTTAGGTTAGGTTAGGTTTTTTTTTTTATGCTACTTCCTCCAACGTGATCGGAGCCCTTAGTCTTCTACGTGTGTATTTCATTCTGTTCACGCTTTTATATCAGGCTCTCTCATGCTTCATACTTGTTCTTTCTTTCATTCCAAACCTTTCATTCTTAGTGTATTAGGATCCTATCTACGCTCTTTTTTAGCTTATGTTATTTATTTAATTTCTTATTAACTATCTTAACTATAAATTACTTATGGTATGTATATGCGTTGTGCCTATTTACACTTATAATCATCTTATAGCTAGCTTAATGATTAATGACCATATTGTATATAATATGGTTTAAACATTACTTTATTTACTTTTATTCCTTTTTCTTACTATTTCTACTATTTTAAAACATATATTTAACACTCTTATTCTATCTTTACTTATAACTATATCTTTTACAGTGCTTAGCGATAACTTAAATCCTACAATGCTCTCCATTTCTATTCTCTCTAAAGAGAAAATAGGGCAGTCGAGAATCAGGTGGGGGACTGTCTCCTGCTCTCCGGTACCACAAGGACACAACGGGCTTTCTTTACATTTAAAGCGGTGCAAATATTGGAAGAAACCCCAATGCCCCGTCATTAGTTGCGTCATAACCGCTGATTGCCCCAGCTTCACCACATGCCTGTACGCATCCGACGCTCTCGGATAGAACAGCTTCGTCACGGCTGCGGTAACCCCGCCGTCATATCTCCTGTCCCACTCATCGAGCGACTCACGCCTGATCATCCCCTTCACGTAAGAAACGGGACACTGATCGTAATGCGGCCGACCCTTGTATGTAAGTGCGGCCTCCTGAGCCAGCTGGTCGGCTCTCTCGTTACCCTCCAGCCCCGCGTGGGCCTTTATCCAGGACAAAGACACAGCTTTGCCCTGGAGAGACAATGTTCTCAGATTTGCCCGCGCTTCCACTGCCAGGGGGTGGAGGGTGCCAGCATTTGCCACCGTTTGTAAGGCCACCATAGAGTCGCTAAGGATGGAGCAGGACCCGATGCCACGCCGGCTGATCTCTTGGGTCGCTCTGCAAATGGCAAGCAGCTCCGCCTGGTACACAGTACAGTAGGATGATAGCCCGAGCTTAATGTATCCGGTCTCAACCTCTCCCTCCCATATGGAGAGAGCGGCACCCACTTTTCCATTAATCTTGCTGCCATCCGTGTACACCCTCACCATTGAGCCACCATACCCCTCCTACGCTCGTTCTCCAAGGCATTCATAGGACAAGTCCATTTGAAGCGCCGGATGTGGAGCTCCCATCGCAGACGCCATACACTCTACCTCGCGGTCATCCAGCCCAGGCACTGGCAGCCCCCTCCTAGTCCGACCCAGAAGAGAAACCTCTCTGACTCGAAGGTCAAGAGGGAGCAAACCGGCCAGGACCAGGCACGAGTCCAGCGAGACTGTGCGATGGGCTCGACACATTTTCTGAGCGAAGACCCGTTGCAGAGCGCCCAGCCGCTTGCCAACCCCTTTCTTATCAGCCGCCTCCACCCACGCAGACGCCGCATACAGGACAATAGGCTCAACTGCGGCCACGCAGATAGTTCTTATGACGTCAGGGTGCAGCCCCCAGCCGACTCTCGCCGCCCTTGCCAGTCGTTTGTAGACCCCGGTAGCCTTCCGGCAGACACCTGTAATGTGATTATTGAAAGTTAGTTTATCGTCAATGGTGAGCCCTAACACTTTTATCACATGAGACATGCGTATGTCGACTCCCCCCATGATCAAACCTGGAGTGTCGAATTTTAGCTTCCTGGTAATTACCATGGCATTTGTCTTATGGCAAGCAAAGTTAAGTTTGTTTTTGACACCCCACGAGAGGACACGGGGGAGGGCGACAGCCGCCTGCTCTTCCACCTGCAACGCTGTGGCTCTGTCAAATACTAAGATTACGTCATCAGCGTACGCTTGGACGTAGCATCCGAGCCCCTTCAGTTCTTTTAAAAGTGGATCCAATAGGACATTCCACAATAAAGGGCCCCCTGTAGATCCTTGGACGCATCCCTTTTCCGGGTTCCGAATATGTTCCGCCCCCGAGTACCTGACTTTCACCAGTCTTTCCGCAAGGTAACTATCCATGACCCCTCTCAGGTTCGATGGACACTCCTCCTCAGCCAGCCTTAATCTAATTGCGGGCCACCATGCGTTGTCAAAAGCACCTTCAATATCCAAAGACACCAAGACCACTATTCTTTTTTCATTTTGTTTTTGTCTGATGTGGTTGATGAGAGTATAAAGTGCGTCATCCGTACCTTTCTGTGGCATAAACCCTGCTAATTTTGGGTAAGATGTGAAATCGAAGACGAACCACTATCATCTTCTCATATATTTTGCCCATGATTGACAAAAGTCCAATTGGTCTGTAAGACTTTGGGTCAGAATATGTGTCTTTGCCTGGTTTGCGCAGCATGATGACCGTCGCCTCCTTCCACTTCTTGGGAAAGTACTGGTGACTTAAACAGCAATTAAATAATCTCAAGAAGAAGCCAAGCTCACCCTCGATCACGCGCAGACAGATGTCAGCAGTCAGCCCGTCACCACCGGGCGCCTTTTTCGGGTTGAAACTCCTGGCGGCCCTTAGCAACTCGCACTCTGTAAATGGCGGATCGTCATTATCAATTTGAGACGCGTTGCCTCCGTCTAGTAACATTCTCCTGATGGCAGAGTGACACGGGCTGTCGTCTTCCTGCATATCTGGGGGATAAAAGGTTTCTGCGAGAAACCTCGCAGAGTCTTGTGCGTTCAGTGTTTCACCATTTATGTTAATGGGCACGTCCTCCTCTCTTTTCTTTGTCCGTCCTATGACTCTGTAAAGCCCCTCCCATACACCCTCCTTATCTTGCTTCTGACAGAAGCGTTTCCAACTGTCTGTTTGCGCCGCTATTATAGCGGACTCATATTCTGATTTGTATTTCAGGTACTCGCTGACTACTGCTGTCCTACGCACCGGTGCAGCCGACCGGATCCTGCGCTTCCGGGTGGCAACTCCCTTCTCCATCTCGGCGAGCTCTTTGGACCACCATGATAAGGTAAATTTTTTGCTTTTATTAATTTTTGGTATTGATTGCTCACAAGCAGCATATATAACTTGATGCATTTCTTCAACTAATGTATCTATGTCTTTTCGTGATGTAATGTTATCTATTCTTTCATGCGATATGTTTTTCTGAATCTTACATTGATCATATTGCTCACGAAATTCATGCCAGTTAGCTTTTCTAGTATTAAATACTCTTGTAGTTCTTATAATGTCTAGACCACCAGATTGCTGTAAATTGATTTCAAATATTATACCGTTGTGATCAGAGCTTGTGAGCGTTTCATCAACTCTCCAGTCCTCCACCAAACCCAGGAAGTCTATCGAGCACACCGTTACGTCAACATGACTACAATACCTTTTTCCTCCCCTTACTGTATCAAAAGTCGGTACCTCTCCCCTATTCAACACCTGGAGCCCCAACTGCCCTAACATGCCTACAATCTCCTCCCCTCTGGAATCATCTCTCACACTTCCCCACCACTGACTTGCTGAGTTCATGTCCCCACCTATTATAACCTTTTTGTGTTCCAGGGCTTCCAGCACACTCTGCAGGTGCCGCAGATATGGATCAAGAGGCTGATTGGGCTCGAAGTACACGAAAACCAGCGCCACGTCTCACTCCTTGGTACGTATCTTTATCACGACTATATTATTGGTTGTGAACTGTGGGAACTGTATTACGTCCAGGTCCACGTCAAAAACGGCGATGGCTGCCTTCGACACACCCTCCCCGAAACCTTGGTACAAACGTACACCACCATAGCCACGCACCCTGCCTGCTGCTCCCACATAAGGCTCCTGAACCAAAGCCACTGTCGCTTGTTTTCTGTTCGCCTCTATCATTAGTTCCTCTAATGCTAACTTTTTCCTTTGCAGGTTAGCTTGGAACATCCTGTAGCGCCGAGACACGCCCCGAGAGCCCTTAGCAGTACGCCACAGAACACCTGGAGAGCACCTCCCATCGCCTCCTCACTGGACACTCCTCGCTGAACGCGTTGTGCCCCTCGGGCACTAGCTCAGCCCTTGCGCAGTTTCTGCATGTTGGCGCCACCCCTGTCATCCTGTCAGCACAGTCGGACCCCAGGTGAGGACCCCCACAATGGCAGCACACATCAGTCACCTCCCTACACAGTCGCTTTGTGTGGCCATAAGCCAAACACCGCGAACACTGGATCAGCGGGGACTGGTCGACAACCCGTACATGTTGGAGATCCACCCGTACTCTTCCTGCCGCCGTGGCCCTCCCCCAGAAAGCCGGCGAAACCTCCGCGATGACGTGCACCGTGTGAGGATTACGCGCTCTCTTCCGGAACTTTACTTTCATTAAACAGTCCTCCTCCTTGAGTCCATCAAACAGTTCGCCATTTTGTTTCCGTATTGCGTTAACAATCTCCTCGTCACTGTTGTGGGACAAGACGTCTCTCAAGGATACAAGGGGGTTCTTATTTTTCATTTCTTCCACCTTCAATGTCTTTGCCATGCTTAGTCTCTCCTTCACTTTCTCTCTCTCCTCCTTACTTTGGCAACCTAGAATTATCTTTCGATCTTTTGCTTTTCTTACCTTTTCGACTTTAACCCATCCATCTCTTGCATTCACTACCTCTCTTATCTTAGTTAATATATCTTCTCCAGTTTCTTGTTCATTCTCAGATGTCACCACTACTGAGTGAAGAGCTCCCGGCCTTGTTTTAGGTCTTCCCGTTTCTCCCGCTACCACGCCAGCATAACTCGCACCCAGCCGCGAGGCGTGCCCGTCAATAGACTCCTGTAACATCTCCATCTTCTTAGTGCTTGCTGCCAGCATCCTTGCATGCTCCTCGATTCTCGCCATTAGTTCTTTACCCGCATCTGCCCCCACCTATCCAGCGTGCCCCTTCACCTGGGCATTGGCGGTGGTGACAGCCCTTGCTTTTTGCTTCAACTCATCCTCAGACTCTTTCAGGAGCTTATATATGCGATCAAGAGCCTCCTTAACAGCGCTTTTTATCTCTGTTTTCAGGTTCCTGGACCCGTTCAGATGAAGTTTTGCTCTGTGAGGCACGCCCTTGCCTCCACCACCCTATCACCAGACGCCGCCCGGGAACCCACGCGACCCTCCAGCACGACGACCCGCGAACCAGAGGACACCCGCCCACTGGCCGCTTCCCACTCCCCAACACTGCGCCTCACAACCAATGCATGGCCGGGCAGTTGCTCAGGCGAATCCCTCGCAACAACACTAGCCGCATCGTCCTTCTGGGTGGGAGTCCTGATTCCGAACATCGTTGGAGTAATGCGTCAATGGATTAAAAGGTACGTTAAACTATAAAATAAGTGTGTATATATATATATATAATATAATTTGTATAAAAGTTGTATATTGAAAATCCTATTTGTAAAAAGTGTATTATGTTTATAAATTTAAGTGAATTCAATCAATGAAATCTGTAAATTTTAAAATTAACAATTTATGTATAACGTTATCTATGCTAGAATACAGAGAATAAAATTTTATGGTGTCCACCGGAAACCCCAAGTCTCTACGACTAATATTTCCGGAGATATACAATTATAAAGATATTCAAGATGGCCGCCAATATGGCCGCCGGAAAGTCAGAAACACTTAATCTTGGCACAAAATAGCCGAGTTTGGACTCTATCAATAGAGATTAAAAAGTTACAGTCGAATTATTTCACAGTGTAAGCCTCTGACCTACCGTCACTTTGATAACAATAAAAAACTAATATTTAATTAAAATAATTTAAAATAAATATAAATCGGATAAAATATCACAATAAAAAGTAAGAAACAGAGCAAAAACAGTAAGTTCTTTCATATGCAACAAAAATCTGGCAAGTGAAACACAAATAAAAAAATTTCAAACTACCCTCAGAATGTTTATAATCTTAATAACTTTTCCAAATTAAAAGATAAAAATCCACAAAGTATCACGTTAAATAGCTCACGTCAAAAGGCATATAATAAACAATTAAAAACACTATGTCATCGATCTAGGTAGTGAGATATAAGCAAACAAAAAATTTAATATTTTAAATTTTTTACATTTTCTTGTCCAGTTTCGTGAAAACTTGATCAATTTTCCCGTCCGATATGTCAATTATCTTCTTTTTAGGTCCTCTTTCTAACTGAAGTCTTGTCAGGATCCCGAACACATGGCATCCACGACCACGTGGCCACGTGGTTATTGGAATGTTTGATTTTTCAGTGGGATAACGTAAGCGAATTTTCCGGGAAAATCTTCCAAATTGTAGAACCAGTTGAGACACACATTTAACACACAAAAAACAAGGGGGGTAGCATTCTTGTTTTAAAGATATGGAATTAAAACTGATAATTATTTCACTCAAACAAAGATTTTTCACTATAACTTCAAGGAAAACTTGAATTTTCAAAAACTGTTTTGATATTATAATGGAACTCCACAATGCGCACAAAATGATATATAGCAATAGTATCTACGATAACTTAAACACTTTGTAAGAATTTTTTATTTTTATTTATTTATTTTTTTTAATTGCGGAGCGACCTAAAGTGTGTGCGTTCCGAGTGAATTCTCGACTGCAACTGGTTAGGTTAGGTTAGGTTAGGTTAGGTTAGGTTAGGTTAGGTTAGGTTAGGTTAGGTTAGGTTAGGTTAGGTTAGGTTAGGTTAGGTTAGGTTAGGTTAGGTTAGGTTAGGTTAGGTTAGGTTAGGTTAGGTTAGGTTAGGTTAGGTTAGGTTAGGTTAGGTTAGGTTAGGTTAGGTTAGGTTAGGTTAGGTTAGGTTAGGTTAGGTTAGGTTAGGTTAGGTTAGGTTAGGTTAGGTTAGTTAGGTTAGGTTAGGTTAGGTTAGGTTAGGTTAGGTTAGGTTAGGTTAGGTTAGGTTAGGTTAGGTTAGGTTAGGTTAGGTTAGGTTAGGTTAGGTTAGGTTAGGTTAGTTAGGTTAGGTTAGGTTAGGTTAGGTTAGGTTAGGTTAGGTTAGGTTAGGTTAGGTTAGGTTAGGTTAGGTTAGGTTAGGTTAGGTTAGGTTAGGTTAGGTTAGGTTAGGTTAGGTTAGGTTAGGTTAGGTTAGGTTAGGTTAGGTAGTAGGTTAGGTTAGGTTAGGTTAGGTTAGGTTAGGTTAGGTTAGGTTTAGGTTAGGTTAGGTTAGGTTAGGTTAGGTTAGGTTAGGTTAGGTTAGGTTAGGTTAGGTTAGGTTAGGTTAGGTAGGTTAGGTTAGGTTAGGTTAGGTTAGGTTAGGTTAGGTTAGGTTAGGTTAGGTTAGGTTAGGTTAGGTAGTTAGGTTAGGTTAGGTTAGGTTAGGTTAGGTTAGGTTAGGTTAGGATTAGGTTATGTTAGGTTAGGTTAGGTTAGGTTAGGTTAGTTAGGTTAGGTTAGGTTAGGTTAGGTTAGGTTAGGTTAGGTTAGGTTAGGTTAGGTTAGGTTAGGTTAGGTTAGGTAGGTTAGGTTAGGTTAGGTTAGGTTAGGTTAGGTTAGGTTAGGTTAGGTTAGGTTAGGTTAGGTTAGGTTAGGTTAGGTTAGGTTAGGTTAGGTTATGGTTAGGTTAGGTTAGGTTAGGTTAGGTTAGGTTAGGTTAGGTTAGGTTAGGTTAGGTTAGGTTAGGTTAGGTTAGGTTAGGTTATGTTAGGTTAGGTTAGGTTAGGTTAGGTTAGGTTAGGTTAGGTTAGGTTAGGTTAGGTTAGGTTAGGTTAGGTTAGGTTAGGTTAGGTTAGGTTTTTTTTTTTTTTTTTTTTAAATAAAACATTACACCTACAGGCATATGTCGCCCGTACCTTTTTTGCTTTGCCATTTATTAATTCAACTTATTACATTACAACATCTAAATACTCGCATAGTCTGTTTTTTTTTTTTTTTTTTTTTTTTATTTTTTTTATTTTTTTTTATTTTAACACATATTTATACACTTATATTCTACAATTTTATTTAATTTATCACTTAACTGGTATATCTAAACATATATCAGGTATATATTACGACAATTTTCCTTACTTTTTGTATAATTATTTCTATTACTTATTTACTAGAAGCATACAAGTTTTTTTTTTTTTTTTTTTTTTTTTTTTGTTTTTTTTTTATATAGGTATTATTTAATTTTTTTTTTTTTTTTTTTTATGTTTTTATGTTACTGTTTTTTTTTTTTTTTTTTTTTTTTTCTAATTATATATATATATATTTTTTAATTATTATTATTATTATTATTATTATTTTTTTTTTTTTCGCATGCTTATCTTTACTAACATATTTATCCTACTTCATTGCATCTTCATTGCATCGACGGCACCACCTCATTCAGTCATCCCCGGCTCGCAACCCCATCAGCATCCCGAGCACCAAGTTGTCGCGGCTCTTGATCGCCATTTTGGTGTTGTAGTCGAGGATTTTGTCCCGGCCTGCCGTTCTAGTGTCCCTCACGAATCTACCTATCGCGTCGTCACCGTTGTCCGCGTAGTATACGCATTTTACGGTGTGACGCGACACAGCTACAACTGCATGTGCTACACTGTCGTGTAGCTGTAGCTTTTTGTTTTTATCCGCTGTGTTCACTATTAGGACCGTTTCGAACGTCAGTCCCTGAGCCTCATGGATTGTGAGGAGCCTTGATCCCTCGCCCGAGCCAAAGTTCTGGCTTGCCAGGACCTCTTTCTCTTCCTGGGTATGTACCAGGTAGAGAGTCCCGGGCAAGTTCTCCGGTATCCTCTCTCCAGAGAACGTTTTCTGCTCAAGGGGACCGTATGCACTTTTTGGAGGAGTAAATTCCATTATAGACTTCTCTAAGTGCATACGCGACGTCCATTGGGCTCCTATGCGTACACAGCAGATCCCTGGTGATGCTAGCAGATCGCGTGGGGAGATGGTATTCGAGGGGGAATAAGTTCTCCCTCTCTATGAACGGCAGTTGATTTATGTCACCCATCAACAGGACCGAGTTGACTTCTGCGAGTCTCACAGCCATGACGACTGCGCCCGAAGTGGTTCATTAGGGCCTCGTCTACTATGAGTCGTTTGCACGACTCCTTGTCTGGCTTTTTAAAGCCGTTGACCAGTACCGAGGCCAATGTGCGCACTTTCGTCCTGGCTGCTTGACCCTCGCGCCCTGTCAGGGCCTCACGCAGTTCCATCGCCGCCTCTGTTTGTAGTTGTTATTACAACATCAGACCGAACATCAAAACTGTTGATGATAAAGGTTGTCTTACCACAACCCGGAACCCCATTTACCCACTCGAACCTTGGCGCCACCCAATTTCTGAAGACCATCCCAGCTGGATCATCTCCCAGAATGGTTTTTGCCATATCTAGGATCTTATCGTCCAGCATGATCTTCGTTCCTCTGGTGATAACCACTATAGGTTCTGTGGCCGGAGCCCAAAACTTGATGACGCCCAGTCTCTTGGTTTCTTCCTCGTCCAGTCCAACGAATCCAGCGGTCAAGCTATATGCTGCCATACACCTGTAAGGTGCTCCCCCCTCGGAGCACCTCCGAAGTGTTGTTGTTGAGTATGACAGCATCTGCCGCCTCGAGTCTCTGTTCCAGCGCACCCTCTCCACCTGAGTGGTACGTGCGCAGGATGTCACGACAAGTGCGGGCGATGATCTCCCGGGTGCCCTTTGTGACTGCGAGAAACTCGAGGAACGCATTTGCTAAGTGATCCGCTGGCGTCACCGGATCGAGGAATTTAGGCGGCGTTACGTGTCCCATATCGGCGCGTGTCCATTTGTTTCTGGGTGCGACCCTCTTTGGTGGTGTGGCCCTTTTGCCGTTGAAGGGGCTTTGAACCACATGACTGGCTCTTTGGATATGCGCAGCTGCAGCTTGTAAGCCGCCAACGAAGGCTCTCTTTAGGGATGATGTTGCTTCCCTCGCTTCTGCTTGGACCCTCAGCCTTTCACGGGCATCCTCTACCTCTCGCTGGGCGCTCCTCCTCTGCAACTCCTCGGAGCCACTAGCGGTGTGCCCTAGGTCAGTGGGAGGTGACCCGGTCACAAGGGTGCCCCGGTGTTTGAGAAGAAAGCCAAGGCTTTCCCCTCTGTCCTCGTACACCACCACTTCATGGCGTTCCGAGGCCTCAATGGCACCCAAGTGATCCACCACCTCACCCCTTTAAATGACCCACTACCGCTGCGTCCACGCTGATGATTTTTGGTGGGTTACCCTCCTTTTTTCCCTTCGGCTCCCAGCCGGGCTAGCACCACACATGCCTGAGAAAATTGACTTTTGTCAGGATTGCCCTCGAACAGTAAAACTGTTTTGTTACGTATTAGTAACAGGCGGCAATCCTGGCCAGCCACACTGACAGAAGTCAGTGTGTCGAACGTCTTTCTTCTCAAGCTTGTCCTAAAGGTGCTCCCCGTTGTGAGAGCCGCGAGTCCAGGTGATATTGTAACCCACTTTTCGTTTGAGTTACAGTTAGGCGACTCCCAGTCTTTCCGTATTGCTGTCCATGAATAGGGCCACTCCCCTCAGCCTCAGTTTTGGCGTCCCCACTTCCCCTAGCAGAAGAACCTGTCGTTCTTCTAGTGGTATTGGATGGGGTCTGCTTGCTGTGGGTGATTTGGCCACGCTGATGGTCCTGGCGCCGTTTCCCCCCCGCTCGGCAGTTGTTAGTCCGCTGCAGCCGGCGTTTCTTTTGGCAGCAGTTTTAAATGCCGCCTCGGCAAATTCCAGAAAAGGCGTCCTTTTATTCGCATCCGATAAAACCGCCCGCAGGGTCCATTTGTTAACGTTCGTGAAAATTCTGTTCTCAAGGTCCATTCGCTTTGCACCAAACCTAGGGCATTCGAACAGCACGTGCCACACGGACTCACATACTGTAGGGTCACACTCGCATCCGGGACTGTCTTTCAACTTAAACCGGTGCAAGTACTCCCCTATTCCACCATGTCCCGTTAGCACCTGAACGAGAGTCGGCGTGAGGCGTGTCGATCTTATGATCCTGTACGCCTGGTCAACGTCCGGAAGAAATTCCTTGGTCGTCTTCGCTCTCGTCGAGGATGAGTACCGGCCCTGCCATTTGCGCACGGTCTCCTTCCTGATCAGGTTTCTAACGTAGGACAGGGGGACCTCTGCGTAGTCCGGTGGGTTACCCTGTTCCAGTGCTGCCTCCTTGGCCAGTTTGTCTGCCCTCTCATTCCCCGGCGTTCCCACGTGTGCTCTGAGCCAAAAGAGTCGGACTGTCTTCCCCTGCCGCTCTATGTCTCCCATGCCCTCTCTAATTGCCTTTGCCAGCGGATGACTTACTCTGTGGCTCTTGAGTAATTCCAACGAAGATCGGGAATCACTCATTATGTTGACCACAGATTCACAGCTGAGCTGCACCATCTGCATGGCCCTAAACAGCGCATAGAGCTCCGCCTGGAAGACTGTGCAGCCCGGGTCAAGGCTGAATTTAGAGCTTCGTATTTCCCTGTTTTCGTCCCACCATGTCAAGGCCGCACCCACTTTGTTGGATATCTTACTTCCATCAGTGTATATATGTGGGCCTTCAATCCGGTGGGACTCTAGGGTCTCGGCATCCATGCTTTCTAGCAACTCAAAGTCCACGGTTGTTATTGTGGACGGATGCGGTTTCTCTAAATAGCCCACCACCTTCTCCACGGTTTTGTTTGGAGACAAGTAGTCTAGGGACAGTCCCTTCTTGGCCAAGTAGAGACTGGCTGCCTCTTGGACCCTGAGGTCCAGTGGCAGCAATCCCGCGAGAACCGTTGCTGCCGTCAATGAGACCGTACGGTACGCCCTGCAGATTTTTTGTGCGAAGCCCCTTTGAAGAGCGTTCAGCTGACTTTGGATCATCTGAAGCTCCGTCGCTGGGGCCCACACGCTTGCCGCGTACAATACGATAGGTTCAATGACCGAGACGTATATAGTCCTGACAACCTCCCCATTCAGACCCCATGTCACCCTCGCCGCGCACGCCAGCTGCCCGTATATATCCGCGGATTTTCTACAGACCTCTGCCACGTGCGCCTTGAATGTGAGGTTACGGTCTATGGTTAGGCCCAAAATCTTCATATTGTCGACAAGGCCCACCCGCTGGCCGGAGATCACAACCGTTGGTGGATCATATTTAAGCTTTTTTGTAAACAACATCGCATGGGTTTTCCCAGGTGCGAAGTTGAGCTTGTTTTTGATCCCCCAGGCCCCCACTATCTCTAGGGCCTTATTAGCGGCCTCCTCGACCAAGCCCATGGACCTGTCCGAGAATATCAGGACCACGTCGTCCGCAAAAGCCTGGCACGTAACGTTACTTTCACTGAGTTTTTGCAGCAGCGAGTCCAAGATGATGTTCCAGAATGTTGGTCCTCCGATTGAACCCTGGACACATCCCTTGGTGGTTTTTCCTCTCGCTGACTGCCCTCGCGTAATTCACCCTAATTTTGCGGTTCCTCAGATACGAGTCGACTAGCGCATACAGATTTCTAGGGCACCCCTTTCTGCGCAGCTCTCCTTTGAGAGCCGGCCACCATGCATTGTCAAAGGCTCCCTCTATGTCAAGTGAGACTATGAGAACCGACTTTTTACAGTCCATTTCTCCTCTTACGAGTCTCAACATGTCATACAGGGCGTCCTCGGTACCCCTTTGGGGCAGAAAGCCATACTGGGTTAGGTTAGGTTAGGTTAGGTTAGGTTAGGTTAGGTTAGGTTAGGTTAGGTTAGGTTAGGTTAGGTTAGGTTAGGTTAGGTTAGGTTAGGTTAGGTTAGGTTAGGTTAGGTTAGGTTAGGTTAGGTTAGGTTAGGTTAGGTTAGGTTAGGTTAGGTTAGGTTAGGTTAGGTTAGGTTAGGTTAGGTTAGGTTAGGTTAGGTTAGGTTAGGTTAGGTAGGTTAGGTTAGGTTAGGTTAGGTTAGGTTAGGTTAGGTTAGGTTAGGTTAGGTTAGTAGGTTAGGTTAGGTTAGGTTAGGTTAGGTTAGGTTAGGTTAGGTTAGGTTAGGTTAGGTTAGGTTAGGTTAGGTTAGGTTAGGTTTTTTTTTTTTTTTTTTTTTTTTTTGTTCTCCAACACCTCCAACATGATCGGAGCCCTTAACTACTTATATGTATCTTTCATTCTGTTCTCTCTTTTATCCGGATATCTCAATCATGCCTCATACTGGTTTCTTTCTTTCACACGTCCTCCCATACTAGTTTGTGTAGGGTTGCCCTATCTATGCTTTTCTTTTAATTATTTTTATTTATTTATTCATATTATTACCTTAACACTATACTTATTACTATATATTACATACTTTCAATTTAATACTTTTTACCTTTATACATTTTTTTTGAATGATGTTAACAATATTATTTATTATATCGCTACATCATTCCTTTACTTGCTTTTATTCCTAATTCTAACCTTATTTATAATTTTGTAACATATATCTAAAATCTTACCGCTATATTTGGACAACACTATATCTTTCAATGTACCTAATTCTAATTTAAAACCTAAATAATTTTCTATTTCTAGTCGTTCCAGGGAGAACGTCGGGCAGCTCAGAATCAGGTGGGGCACCGTCTCCAGGGCCGCCGGGTCGCAAATGCACGATGGGCTCTCCTTGCACCGAAAACGTTGCAAGTATTCCGAGAACCCACCGTGCCCCGTCATTAATTGTGTCATCGCTGCGGATGGCCCCAACCCCCCCATAACCAACCTATAAGCAGCTGACGCCTCCGGGAAAAACAGTTTGGTCACCGAAGCAGTGTCCCCCGCAACATACCTCCGGTTCCACTCGTCAAGCGACCCCAAGCGGATCGATCTCTTGACAAAGGAAACCGGAACCCGGTCGTAGTGGGGACGGCCTTTATACTTGAGCGCAGCCTCCTTTGCCAAATGGTCAGCCCTTTCGTTGCCCTCCAGTCCTGCGTGGGCCTTTACCCAGTACAAAGAAATTTCTTTGCCCAGGAGAGACGAAGTTCTCAAATTTGCCCGCGCTTCTACGGCTAAGGGATGGAGGGCACCAGTCCCAGTCACTGTCTGCAGGGCCGCCATGGAGTCGCTGAAGATAGCGTAAGACCCCTTTTTTTGCTCGATGACCACCTCTGTGGCCCTTCTTAATGCCAGCAGCTCAGCCTGATATACAGTGCAGTAAGACGGCAGACCAAGCTTCACGGCCCTGGTCTCAACCCCACCACTCCAGATGGAGAGTGCGGCACCAACTCTGCCGTTGATCTTGCTGCCATCCGTGTAGATCTGCAGCTCTGAACTGCTAGCGTCCTCCACCTGCTCTTGGCTCACCAGGCATCGGAAACTTAATTCCACTCTGTGAGCCGGATGTGGAGCCTCGATTGCTGGGAACATACGTTCCACCTCTCTGTCACCCAACCCTGGCACAGGCAAGCCCCTCCTGGCCCAATAAAGTGAGCCAGCCTCGTGGACCCTAAGATCCAGAGGGAGAAGCCCAGCCAGCACCAGAGCGGAGTTCAGCGAAACCGTACGATAGGCTCGACACATCCTTTGGGCGAAGGCTCTCTGAAGGGCATCCAACAGCTTCCTGATTCCCAGTTTAGCGGCCGCAGGCGCCCATGCGCCAGCCGCGTACAGGACGATTGGTTCCACCACAGCCACATAGATCGTCCTAATTACCTCTGGATTCAGTCCCCACCCGACTCTCACCGCTCTTGCAAGCCTCTTATAGACACCTGCAGCTTTCCGGCACACATCTGCAACATGATCGTTAAAAGTCAATTTGTCGTCTATGGTCAGCCCTAATAGTTTGAGGTTTCGCTGCACACGAACGCCGATCCCTCCCATACTCAAGCGTGGAGTGTCGTACTTAAGCTTCCTGGTCAGCACCACAGCGTTTGTTTTGTGTGGCGCGAAACGGAGCTTATTTCCAGCACCCCACGCCTGAACATGGTCGAGAGCGGCATTCGCAAGTAACTCCACCTCCGTGGCCGTACTGCCGTCAAAGACCAAGACGACGTCGTCAGCGAACGCCTGTGCATAGTGTTTCATGTGTTCCATGTCCCTAAGCAATGGATCGAGCAAGACATTCCACAGCAACGGTCCCCCTATGGATCCCTGTACGCATCCCTTCTGTGCCGCAATCACGTGCTCTGCTCCTGAGTATCTCACTCTTACCACTCTCCCCCCAAGATAACTGTCCATGACCCTCCTCAGGTTCAATGGACAGCCCTCCTCTGCCAACCTCAATCTTGTTGCAGGCCACCATGCATTGTCAAACGCTCCTTCTATGTCTAAAGAGACCATCACTACCAGTCTTTTCTGTTCGAGCTTTGCCCTGATGTGCTGTAAAAGGGCACACAAGGCGTCCTCGGTGCTGCGTTGTGGCATAAACCCGAACTGCTTCTTGCTGATCCTTGGCAAAACATAGAAGCGGAGACGATTCATTATAAGTTTCTCGAAAATTTTGCCAAGGACCGGCAACAAGCCTATTGGTCTATAAGACCTCGGGCTCGTGTAGTCATCTTTGTTTGGCTTTCTCAGCATGATGGCCGTAGCCTCCTTCCATGTCTTGGGGAAGTAATGGAAAGCGAGACACCTGTTATACAAACTGAGGAACAGCTCGGGATCATCATTGATTGCTTCGGCACAGATATCCGCCGTAAATCCATCGTGTCCCGGTGCTTTCTTAGGGTTGAAAGTTGCGATCGCAGACTGTAGTTCAAATAGGGTGAATGGTGGGTCATCTGGGACGGCTTCATTCTCGGCGTTTGTCTCTTCGGCTCTCTTCCTGATGAGGGAGTGCTGTGGGGTATCTTCATCGTGTGAGTCAGGTGGATAAAAGGTTTCAGCCAGTAGTTTGGCTGATTCAGCTGCTCCTAAAAACTTTCCTCCTTTTTCCAGTGGCAAATCCTCCTCTCTACTTCCCGTCCTTCCTATTACTCGGTATATGCCTTCCCACAGCCCCTCCCTATCCTGCCTCTGACAAAACTCTTTCCAACTATCCGTCTGGGCCTTCACTACTGCCAGCTCATATGCATTTTTATGTTCCAGGTACTCCGCCACTACAGCCGACCTCCGGACCTGGGCAGCCGATCGGATTCGCCGCTTCCTGGTGGCGACGCCTCTCTTCATGTCAGCAAGCTCCTTAGTCCACCACGATAAGGTAAGTGTCTCCCTGTTTCGCATTTTTGGCATGGACTCTACGCATGCTTCGTATATTGCTGTTTGCATGTCACTGATTACAGGGTCTACTTCGTCCTGCGTGGCGATCTGTTCGATGCTTTGATTCGTTAATCCACTCTGTCTTTTTAGCTGGTGGAATTTCTCATGAAATTCCACCCAACTAGCCTTACGAGTGTTGAACACTCTTGTCGTACGAACGACATCAAAGCCCTTTGATTTCCGCAGGGAGACACTGAAAACGATGGCATTGTGGTCAGAGCTTGTGAGGCTTTCATCTATTTTCCAGTCTTCCACCAGGTCTAGCATCTCGATCGACCCCACCGTGATATCTACGTGGCTGCAGTAACGTTTCCCGCCTCGCACTGTGTCGAATGTTGGCATCTGTCCCTTGTTCAATATATGAAGACCCTCTTCTTCTATAAGACCCACCATTTCTTCCCCCCGGGAGTCAGTCTGCGAGCTCCCCCACCACATGCTCTTTGCGTTACTGTCTCCTCCCAGTATTAACATCATATTCGCCATTTTCCTGCGTATCTTTTGAAGGTGTTCCAAGTATGGCGCCAGAGGTTGGTCTGGTTCGAAGTAAAACGAAACTAAGGCCAGCGTCCAGTCCCGGGTACGGGCTATCACGACGACAATGTTGCCAGTGGTGAGATCGGGACACTGTGTAATTACCATGTTTGGATCGAAGATCACCACTGCGGCCTTCACCATCTCTCCTCTAATAGTCTGATAGACCCTTGTCCCACTGTACTGTCTCACCTTTCCAACCCCGCCCACGTATGGCTCTTGAATGAGTGCAATGGCGGCTTCACTATTCCTTGCCTCTATCAGAAGCTCCTCGGTAACGAGCTTCTTCCTCTGCAGATTGGCTTGGAACACCTTGTAGGGGAGCCTGGCTGCCTCGACCACTTTAGCAATAGGCGACTGCCGACCGCGCAAGGTTGTCCCATCTTCTGCGCACCGGGCACTCCTCGCTAAAACCGTTATGCTGAGTCGATGCTCTCTCCTCCCTTGCGCAGTTCCTGCAACAGGGGACCTCCCCCAGTTTCCAATCTGGGCAGTCTACCTTCATATGCGTCCCCCCCGCAATGGCTACATACATCGGACTGCTCTTTGCAGAATTTTCTGCTGTGCCCGTAGCCGAGGCAGCGTGAGCATTGGACCAGCGGGGACTGATCAACCACCCGTATTTGCTGAAGGTCAATGCGAACCCTACCCGCCTCTGTGGCTCTGCCCCACACAGTTGGACTCACCTCGATGATAACGTGAGCCATGTGGGGATTTCGGGTTTTCCTTCTGAACCTAAATACGATGTCATTGTCGCTCCCGTTAAGGTGGCTGAACAGCTCGGGATTCTGTTTCCTGAGAGCTTTGTCAATGTCCTCATCACTGTGCGCGGAAATGACGTCCCTCAGACACAGCAACGGATTTTTGTTCTTTATTTCCTCCACTTTTAAATGCTCTCCAACCTTTTCCAATCTCTCTTTAATCTTATCCTTATCTTCTTTGCTCTCACATCCCATGATAATTTTCCTGTCCTTGCCCTTCCGTATTCTTTCAACCCTAACCCATCCTTCCTTGGCATCAACCGCATTCCTTATCCTACTTAAGACCTCCTCTCCTGTGTCAGTGTCATTCTGTGACGTCACCACTATTGAGTGGAGCGCTCCTTGTCTATGTCGAGATCCAGGTACGCCTTGTTTTGTCCTGTCAGCATATGTCTGAGGCTGAGATCGTGATCGTGATGGCGTTTTTCAGATCGTCTATTTTCCTGCCATTATCCACCAGCAACCTAAGATGTTCTTCTAGCTTGCTGTACAGCTGATCACTACATCCCCCCTCCACACCAGATAGTCCCCTCCCTCCAAGCAAACCCTCCCTCAATAGCTTATTTTCGTTGTCCATCCTAATCATTATTTGCATCAAAGTTTCAACTCCTTGTAGTACTACACCTTTTGTTTCAGCTTTCATGTTTTTAAGTTCATTGACACTCTTTTTTACATTGTTTGAAATCTTTATAGCTTCTGTTATATTGTCGGTAGCTAAGGGTGCAGTTTCTAATGGTATTTTTGTCTCTGTTTCAGGTCTACTGGCGTTCGGTTTGGCGGTTGCAGCAGAAGACGAGGATGCGGCGGAAGCCGCTGCAATCCGGGCCTCACACTCCCCGACGCTCCGACGTACTGTGGATGCCTGGCTCGACCCACGAGCTACCACGCGCCTGCCCACCGCGTCTGGACTAACACGCTTCATCGGTGGTGTTCTATGTCCGAACATGTTTGGATAGGTGAGTCAATGTAAATGAAAATAATTGTATAACACAAATACAAGTCAAAATTAAAACAAAATAACAAATACACTGTATGTATAAATAAAGAAAACTAAATATTTAATAACAAAAATATTTTTTTTTTTTTCCAATATGTCTGTTAAAATATATTACAAATTATTCGCGCTAAAAAGTTACAGATAGTATCGAAAACCACAGGTCTCTACGTTATTTCGTTACAGAGATACACCCGATTTAATATTTCCAATATGGCGTCCAAAATGGCCGCCAAATCCGATATCCGTCAAATTCAACCGAACACTATCGTGTTTGGGCTCATTCGAACGGTCTCTGGCTGTCTTTACACAATTTAAAGTTATCTATGCTATAATTTATGATAATAACTGATATTCCAATTAAATAATAACAAATAATTTTATGAAATTATGATCTTATGTCAAAACCACCGAGTTTTGGTAGATCAATTCTTTTGGTAATGCCAGGAGACAGCACCGGAATACTGTCAAAAGAAACCGCGAACTTCTAGTCCTTATGGTAACAAAGTTATGCACATTAATTAAAATTCAAAATGGCGGACAAATTTTCCACCAATTGTACAAAAACGCTCCCCTTGGACCGAAACAGCCCGTGTTTGGTATTGTTCGAATGCAAATTTTATTTTAAACACAAATGTACAAAATTCAATAATTTTACAACTACCCTAAGTCTTAAAAATTACAAATTCACAATAATTACTTAAAAAATTGTTAAAATAATACTAAAACTAAACTTTTTTTTTTTTTTTTTTACAATTCAAATGTGGATTAAGGGTAAATTGACTAGGGGCTTTCTTTTCCTATTATCAAATTTAAGTCAAGACAACTATTTCTGTTTTCGGGTCTACCCGCAGAATTTTATATTTGTTGCTGTTGCTTCAATTATTATGCTAGAACCAAAATTTTTAATACAACAGATGCAGCCTGTTAAGGTCTACTTAATGAACATAAAAAATTAGTATGTTGTCGATCTAGATCATAAGTTATATCAATTTGAAATTTGTAATTTTGTCTTGATTTCCTACTAACTTGTGTAGCTCCTTGAGATGGCGTTCGATTTTGTCCGTTGATATGTCCTTCTCTTCCTCTCAATACGGGCTATGATTGAGCGTGGTTTTCAGAGTCGCTAGACAACTGGAACGATTTATGTATTTTTGAAGTCAGATGATTTTTTGTATTTTCCAAGAATTTTCGAAGAACAAAATGTTGAAATTTATTCCAACGTAAAGATGAGCAATTATCACTATTTATCACTGTTTAAAAAGTTGGGGTCGTCGATCTTGTTTCCGAGCGAAACGACTTCATAAACTGAATTTTAAAAATAAAATTTGGTTTTATATGCGTAAAAAATATTAAACTTTTAACGATTATGTTAAATTTATCACTATTCTGTAGCACTTTTTAGCGCGCACACAACGATGTATCACACATATAATAACACTCAATACACTAATTTTAAGAATTTTTTTAAAGCGGAGCAATTTACATAGTGACCGCTACGAGTGAACTTTGAAGTGCGAATGCGGTTAGGTTAGGTTAGGTTAGGTTAGGTTAGGTTAGGTAAGTTTTTTTTTTTTTTTTTTTTTTTAATTTACATTTTTTCCACTGCAGGCTTATTGCGCCCGCACCTTTGTTACAATTGGTTTGTTAACTCTTACATAATTTGTGTCACAATAGACACTCGCACAGTCCGCTTTGTGCTTTACATTATAATTAGGTATATATAAACATATATTAGGTATATATTACGACAATTTTTCCTTACTTCTTTGTACAGTTATCTCTATTACTTATTTACTAGAAGCATACGATATTTTTTTTTTTTTTTTTCTTCTTATATATGTATTTTTTTTTTTTTTATGTTAATGTTTTTTTTTTTTTTTTTTTTTTTTTCTAATGATATATATATATATATATTTTTATTATTATTATTATTTTTTTTTTTTTTTTTTTTTATTATTATTATTATTTTTTTTTTTTTTTTATTTTATGCATGCTTATCTTTACTAACATATATTTGTCCTACTTCATTTTATCTTTATTGCATCGAGATGGTCCAATCAGACCTCGTAGCGATACGAGAAATAAGGCACAGGACACCGCCGCCGACGCCAAGCCTAGGGGCGGAGCTGGCGCTGGCGGAAATGTCAAAGAGAGCGGCGGAGAGACCTACATACGCCAAGGTTGCCGCCAGACCGCCGTCGCCACCGAAACCAAACCACACAATCATAGTGTCAAGTAGGGATCCCAAAAAGACTGGGGATAAAGTCATAGACACCATCACAGAGGCCCTAGACTTCAAGAACACTGGCGCTAAGGTGGAACGGGTAAGGAAGGCGAAAAACCAAAAAGTGGTGGTCAGGTGCGGCACGAGGGAGGACCTCGAGCTGGTAAGGAAAAGGCTGGCAGCGCATGCAGAATTAAAAGCAGAGGTTCCAAAAATCAACAACCCCTTGGTGAGAATAAAAGATGTCATTGCCGCCCACACCGACAAAGAGCTAACAGAGCTCATTGTAGCCCAGAACAAACATCTTCTGGGCGGGATGGACGGCGGGACATCTCACTAAGGGTGAAATTCAGGAAGAGGGCGAGGAACCCACTTGAGTGCCATCCGGTGCTGGAGGTGTCCCCGGCTCTTTATAACCGGCTCATTTCAGCTGGGAAACTATATATAGGACGCCAGTGGAGGCCGGTGGAGGACCAGACGCCTCTAGTGCAGTGCACGAAGTGTCTGGGCTACGGCCACATGCGCGGCCTGTGTAAGCAGGAGAGAGCTGGTTGCGGTTTCTGCAGTAAGGAGGGCCATGAATGGGATAAATGCCCGGAGAGAGTGGCCCGGAGAAATCCTACGTGCGGGAACTGCAAAAGGGAGGGCCATGGAAGGACAGACCACAGTGCCTTCAGCCGGGAATGTCCGGAGTGGCAAAAGTGGGACGCTATAGCGAGATCCAGGATCTCCTATTGCTAAGGGCGCCCCAATGGATACGTGCAGAACCCCCTCTGCCAACGGAAAAGACGGGAATGGTAGGCTGAAAATCATCCAAGCCAACCTACAACGCTCCAAACTCGCAACAGCAGAGCTGCTCCAGGTGGCGAATGAGAGAGGGATCTCCGTGGCGCTAGTACAGGAACCATACGTGGGACGTACTGGCTTGCTTAAGGAGTATCCGGGCACTAAAGTCATCCAGTGCACTCTCAACCGCCAGAAACCAGTAAAGGCGGCGATTGTGGTCTTTGGGGATCGGCTGGAGGTCATTCATGACCCCCAATTGGTAACCGAGACCGAGGCTGCAGTTTTACTGGTAGCGGGAGGCTTAAGGCTTGGAGTAATATCCGTCTACTACGAGGGGGATCAGGTCATGGAGCCGTACCTATGGCGGACGAAGACAGCCATGGAGGGTCTAAAAACCACAAACATAATCGTGGGTGGTGACGTAAATGCGTGGAGCCACTGGTGGGGTAGCAGCTCGGAAAACAACAGAGGAGCTGCTTACAACGCCTTTCTGAATGAGGAAGGCCTTCATATCCTGAACACAGGAAACACTCCAACGTTTGAAACACTGAGGAGGGACACACTGTGCACAAGCGTCGTAGACGTGACGGCGTGCAGTGAGTCTATGCTCGGCAGGGTGGAGGAATGGCGAGTCGACAAAAGTCTAACAACATCAGACCACAACGCCATCGCTTTCGAGGTTAAGCTAAGTCAAAAGCTTGAGCCATTGAAGCCCATAACAACTAGGGTCTTTAACACAAAGAAAGCTAGATGGCAGGAATTCAACGAAGCCATTCGGGCTGGCCTAGCCGAACGAAACCTCACGATCGGGACAGTTTCAGAAGTTAAAACTCCAGAGGAGTTGGAGTGCAAGGTGTCCTCATACATGGAGGCCATACGGGAAGCTTGCGAAATAGCTATACCGAAAGTGGCACCATGGAAGGGAAAGGCGGTACCACCCTGGTGGACAAAGGAGCTGCACGCAGCGAAAAAAGACGTCATCAGGAAAAAAAGACGTATCAAAAATGCAGCCCCCTCGCGCAGACAGTACGTCATCGACGAGTATCTGCTGGCAAGGGAGGCTTATACGTCGCTCGCAACAACAGAGCAGACAAGGAGTTGGAAGGAATTTTGTGCGACACAGGAGAAGGAAAGTATGTGGGATGGTATCTACAGAGTGATCAGGAGAACAGCCAAGAGACATGAAGACATGCTGCTCAGGGACCAGGTGGGAAATACGCTGGGTCCCAGTCAGTCGGCAGATCTCTTGGCAGAAACGTTCTACCCGGAGGACTCTGTAGCAACTGATATGCCAATACACACAGAAATCCGTCTCAAAACGGGTGGAACAGACTGGTTAGACGCCCAGGAGCTGTCCGCGGACGACCCTCCCTTTACCCAAGGTGAACTGGTTAGGTTAGGTTAGGTTAGGTTAGGTTAGGTTAGGTTAGGTTGGGGTGGATGGGGCAAGCCTTCTCGTGGCCCACCCTGTGAGTAGCGGTCGAGGAGAAGCGACCGTGAAACCAATTGCCCCGGGGCTGCTCTCCGCCTCCGTCGATGGAGCCGACGGAGTGCTGGAGGAGTGGGGGTGCCGGGACGGCTTCTCGGTGAATGGTGTTCGCACTGGGTTGTCCGTCCCTGGCCTTATGGCGGGCTCGGCAATTAACGCGGTTGCTGGGCAGGCAGCTTCAGCGCTGCCACCGTTAAATCTCGTAACCCTGTTCTGGAGTTATGCTCTGGTCGGGGCCGAGGGTCTACGGGGCTTGCCCCTTGGACCGCGAGGAAGAAAACCTCTCTAAAAAATAACTTGGGTCCAGACCGGGCTACTGGGCCCTGGAGAAGTGCTGGGTGGTGGAGAGGGGGGGTCACGAAATCAGGTCCGCGACCTCCTCTCCCCCCTACCTAGGGCCGTGGGGTGGTAAGCTGGGGCTTGCCGCTCCTTCGCGTTCGGCCTAGAGGTGGTGTGCGCGTGTCCCGCGCGCCCCTCGGTGTTGGCTGGGTGGGGGTTCGCCTCCGCCTGGCTGAGGTGGGTCTGGCTTCGGCCGGACAGCGCCGGTGGGGTCGCGTGATGTTATGCTCACGCGTTCCCGCGACCCCGCCGAGTAAGGCGCCCCGGAGGACACCGTCAGGTTTTAGTCGGTTCGAGTCCGACATAACCCTCTGGCTCCCCAGGGCCGGAAGGGTATCCGTGGGGATTTCCTGACGTTAAAAAAAAAAAAAAAAAAAAAAAAGGTTAGGTTAGGTTTTTTTTTTTTTTTTTTTTTTTTTTTTTTTTTTTTTTTTTTTTTGGTCGTGTACCTCCAACATTATCGGAGATTTTGTGTACCTGTTTCCAATCATACCGTTCCCGCATTAATGCCTCTCGTACTTTCATGCTACATACTTTTTCTTTCTTACATACTTCTTCTTACTTACTATTGCGGTCTTAGAGGACCGCCTAACTCAGGTCTGTTCGTGTTATACATTTATTTATTCTTGTATTGCATATTTACTATAGCATCTATATTAACATATACTTCCTTATCGTTGATTAAAGTCAATATGATTTATCATATTGTTTAATCAAACATTATGTACTATTTCTTTTGACTACTTTTTTAACTATTTTTAAACAATACTTTAAGAAATCATCACGTTGTTTTCCTTTCATTATTGTTGAGATTATACTTACATCTAATTTAACACCTAAACTATGTTCTATTTTATATCTATCTACTCCAAACTCGGGGCATTCTAAGATTATATGCTGGACCGTTTCGTCAATCTCTGGATCACAAACACATGACGCACTATCTTTACACTTAAACCTATTCAAATATTCCGAAAATCCCCCATGCCCCGTCATCAGCTGTGTCAAGAGGCCAGTTGGCTCCATCCTGCGTATAATCCTATAGGCTGCCACTGCATCCGGGAAGAACATCTTGGTACCTGAGCCAGCCCCTGTGCTATCATATAGCTCTCGCCATTCGCCGAGAGAGCCCGCCCTTATGCTATGCCTCAGATAGGATAACGGCATGAGGTCATAATCGTTCTGCCTCTTGGACTTTAGTGCTGCCTCCTTCGCTAGGAAGTCGGCCCTCTCATTCTCCTCCAGACCCGCATGCGCCTTGACCCAGAACAGTCGCAAGGCTTTACCCTGAAGCATGGCGGACCTGAAGTCCGACCTTGCCTGCACCGCCAATGGATGAGGGCACTCGACGTCGATCACGGCCTGGAGCGCCGCCATGGAGTCGCTGTACACTCCAACCGAGGTGGCGTCCCCCCGCATCACCCAGTCGGCAGCACGGGAGATCGCCAACAACTCCGCCTGGAAAACGGTGCAATATGACGGCAGACTGAGCTTATAGGATTTGGTCTCAACGCCTCTCTCCCAGATGGAGAGAGCCGCACCAACCTTGCCCCCTATTTTACTGCCGTCAGTGAAGATGCGGGCACCGAAGTCCCCACTCCCGTCTAAAGATTCTCTGTCTCTCAGCAGCTCCATCCCCAGCTCCACGCACTCGGCCGGATGCGGCATCTGTCTCCACGGAACCACCCTTTCGACCTCCCTGCCTGCAAGCTCCACCGGACAGACTCCCCTCCTCGCGCCGTACAGCTTGGCCGCCTCGCGTATCCGGACATCCAACGGGAGAATCCCCGCAAGAACGAGCGCCGACGCCAGGGAGACTGTGCGGTAAGCTCTACAGATTTTCTGAGCGAAGCCCCTCTGTACCGATTGCAATTTTTTGATCACACATTTTTTATTTACAGCTGGAGCCCAGGCACCAGATGCATACAAGGCCACAGGCTCCACAGCAGCGGTGTAAATGAGCCTGATTACCTCCGGATTGAGACCCCAACTTACCTTTGCAGCCCGCTCAAGCTGTTTATAGATACTTACCATCCTCTCGCAGACATATGCAGCGTGTCCATTGAAGGTAAGTCCATCGTCGATCGTGAGTCCCAGCACCTTGATTGCTCGTGATGTGCCGACGGGAACCCCCGCCATGCTCAGACGAGGAGTGTGGTACCTAAGTTTATTTGTGATATTCATAGCGAACGTTTTATGCGGAGCAAACTTTAACTTATTTAGCACACCCCACGCCCGAACACGACCAAGCGCCACATCAGCAACCCGCTCAATCTCCTGGCCCGTGTCAGCGCTAAACACCAATACGACATCGTCCGCATATGCCTGACAATACACCCCAGTTTTCTCCAGGTCACTGAGCAGCGGATCCAGCAGGAGATTCCACAGCAATGGACCGCCGATGGATCCCTGCACACATCCTCTGCTCGTCTCCCTCGCACATTCCCTGCCAGCAAATCTTACCGTCACTTGCCTCTCAGTCAGGTAGCTATCCACAACCCTCCTCAGATTCACTGGGCACCGCTCCTCAGCCAAGCGCACTCTTATGGCTGGCCACCACGCTCCATCAAAGGCACCTTCTATGTCGAGTGAAACGAGCGTTATCACCTTTTTCTCCTTTAATTTGCCACGAATGTGCCGCATGAGGTCGTAAAGGGAATCCTCTGTACTCCTCTGCGGCATGAAACCATACTGGCGAGGGCTAAACTTCGGTAACAAGTGAAATTTCAAACGCGCCACTATCATCTTTTCGAAAACCTTACCTATCACCGGCAGAAGTCCAATAGGTCTGTAACTTTTTCGGGGATCTATAGTTGCTTTTACCAGGCTTCCGCAAGACTATAACTGTCGCTTCCTTCCAAAGGTCAGGGAAGTGAGTTAGCTCGAGACACTTATTGAGTAAAGCAAGGAACACATTTGGGTCACTCTCCATAGTCTTTGAGCATATTTCGGGACAGATTCCGTCCGCTCCGGGAGCCTTTTTGGGATTAAATGACCTGACAGCTCTGTTTAGCTCTGACATTGTGAATGGGGGATCACAAATCTCAGATTGTTCTTCTCCATTCACCTTCTCAGCCAACTGCCTGATATGAGCATGCTGTAAGCTGTCACTTCCCCTGTCGTCTTCCGGATAGAAGGTCTCCGCCAACAACTGAACCGACTCCTCTGCTCCCAAGACCACACCCTCCTTCTCTAGTAAGAGATCTTCCTCCCTCTTCCTTGTCCTCCCTATCACTCGGTATATGCCTTCCCATAACCCCTCTCCATCTTGTCTTTCACAGAAGCTCTTCCAGCTTTCGGTTTGTGCCTTTTTTACACTTGATTCATATTCTTCTTTCTTTTTCAGATACTGCTCTACAACCTTGTTCCTGCGGACTGGCGCTGCGCATCGGATACGACGCTTCATAGTAGCCACTCCCTTCTTCAAGGCTGCAAGTTCCTCTGTCCACCATGGTAAGGTAAGCACCTCTTTCTTCTTCTTCTTCGGTATAGCAGCCTGGCATGCGTCGGTGATCACCTGCGTGAATGTATGTATAACGTCAACCAATTTTCCTATCGAAGTGATATCTTCTATCTTCTCAGAAGTCTTCTTTCTGTGTTAATTGTTTTATCTTTTGTCGGTAGAGATTCCAATTTGCTTTTTTTGTGTTATATATTCTTGTTGTTCTTGCTACATTCATTCCTCGAGACCTCTCCAGCATGATATCAAATATGATGGCGTTATGATCTGAGCTGATCAGTTCTTCATCCACTCTCCAGTTTTGAATTCTATCAAGCATACACGAGGAGCAAGCCGTCACGTCTATGTTACTAGTGTAACGAATCCCACCCCTAATAGTGTCAAAGGTAGGCATCTCCCCGCTATTTAATATGTGCAGTCCCTGTTCAGCTAGCACGCTACGAAACTCTTCTCCCCTGGCGTCAGTTTGCCCCCCTCCCCACCAGATATTCTTCGCATTAGCGTCGCCTCCGATCACCCACTTTTTGTTTCCTTGTACCTCTCCTATCCTTCGCAGTGTTTCAAGGTACGGAACCAATGGCCCATTCGGTTCAAAATAGTAAGACACTATTGTGACCCGCCAGGCCATAGTCCCCACCTCCACCACCACCAGATTTGATGACGTTAAGTGCACGTGTTCCACCACATCCAAATGAGGTTCCAGAACAGCCACTGCCGCTTTTACTGTTCCTTCTGCTGCACTCTGAAACAATCTAACACCTTTGTATGCTTTCATCTTACCATCTCGACTATATACGGCTCCTGCAGCAGTAACACGGATGCACCAAGATCATTGGCCTTTAACATAATTTCATCGGTGGCCAGTCGTTTTCTTTGAAGATTGATCTGGATGACTTTGTGCTGATGCTGCTCCCCCGTGGCAACCTTAGCAGTACGCTACTGCCGCCCTGGCCAGGGAGTCCCCACTTCTTGCGTATTGGACACTCTTGGCTAAAAGCATTGTGATCCACTCTCTCCATCTTTGCCAGATTACAGTTTCTGCACGTGGGAGCCACATCCGCCATCCACAATTCACATTTTGATTTCAGGTGCCCTCCCCCGCAGTGACTGCACACATCCTCAGACTCGCTGCATTGCTTCCGCCCGTGTCCGTAGCACAAGCACCGAGAGCACTGTATCAGCGGCGACTGGTCGAACACCTTGACCCGCTGCAGTCTATATGCACCGACCCGGCCCGCTGTAGCCCTCCCCCACAACACAGGCGATACACTCACAACAATATGGCCCGCAAGCGGATTCCTAGCCCGCTTCCTGTACTTGACTTGCACTCTATCATCCTCGTTCTTGATATCCTGAAATAGCCACGTGTTCTGTTTCCGAAGTGCCCTAAGACACATCCTCATCTGTGTTTATCGCCAACACATCTCTTAATATAAGCAATGGATCCTTATTTCTGACTTCCTCAACTGTGAGGTTCGTCCCTGCCCCTTCAATTTTCTTCATAACTTTCATTCTCTCTTCTTTCGTACTGCAGCTCATTATTATCTTTCTGTCCCCTTGCTTTCCTTACTTTATCAACCTTCACCCATCCCTCTTTTGCTTCGATAACAGTTCGTATCTTACTTAGAACTTCTTCTCCCGTGTCCGTTTCATCCTTTGAGGTCACGACCAAGGAGTGCAGGGACCCCCCTCCCGGAATACCCCGTTACAGCACCTGCGTAGGTAACCGGTCTGCTATGAGCGTCTTGCTGTTTGTCCATAATCTGTTTTAGGTTCGCCATCATTGCAGTGCTGTCTCGGAGAAGGTCCGCATGCTGGTCCATCTTAGCCGCTAAAGTAGCAAAGTCCATTTTATCACTCATTCCTTGTCCACTCACTCTTGCTTCACTCATTTTTCCCACATTCATCTTCTCACTTTCCCCGCTTTTCAGGTCACGTTCTGATTCCTTCACTAGCAGGTACAACCTGTCTATAGCCCCTAAAACCCCAGCCTTTATGTCAGCTCGTAGGGTCCTGGAGCTACTCAAATGTAGCTTGGCTTTATTCAGGCACGCCCCGCGCCTCCGCCGTCCTATTCGGGTAATTAGTTCGCGCTCCAACATCATTCTTTTCTGTTGTACTTTTTACAGGTTCTGCGCCGGACTGACTGCTGGATCCTGCCTCAAGCCCATCAGGACCACACGCCCTGTGACTCCCCGGAGACAGAGGACAAAGGAGGGGTGACTTCCCCTTTGGGCTGCCTCCCATTCACCCACGCTTCTTCGCACGCTCAACGACGCTCGGCGCTCGGGAGCAGGCGCCTCCGGGGCAATTCCGGAGTTTGTCCTTCCCGTTGGTGTTCTGTGTCCGAACATACTGGATCGCTAGAGGTACGTGTCAAATATATAAAAATGTATAGTGTAAATGTTATACAAAAGTAACGGTTTTTTTTTTTTTTTTTTTTTTTTTTTTTTTAACTATGTACTTACTAAACACTAAAAGAACAGGCTATCAAAGCCGAGGTCAAAAGTGAAAACCGCGAGTTTGTATCTTTAAAAACACCCAAGATACAGCCGATTGAATATTTTCAATATGGCGTCCAATATGGCCGCCAAAACTGTCAAAAATGAGAGTTTACTGAAATAATCACAAATACCCCGAGTTTGGGCTTGTTAAACTGAGAATTTTACAAGTAAAACAACCCCACTACTTAAATTCTTGTTACATATACCTCAGGTAAAATTTTAAAAACTCATTCAAAATGGCGGACAATAGGTCACCTTAAAATCTAAAATCCACAATTTCTAACCGATCTCTATTGAGATTGGTATCAATCAATAGGTCTTTAAATTTTGCATCTAAATAATGTGATCACAATACTAAAAATCCTACCCTCACTTAAATAAAATAAATAAATTACAATTTTCACACAATATTGACTATTACTCATAAACTAGTGCACTCTAAAATCTGAAAAATATATTTCTACGTTGTATAAAAATTCCTTAAAAAAAACTGAGTGCAAGATATATGGTTGATACAGAGATTTAGATTTTTTGACCTACCCCTCAATTTTTTATATTTTTAATATCTCCGTAACCCCTGACCATAAAAATATAAAAATTAGTATCAATTGATAGAGCTTTGAAATATACATGTAATAATACAATAAAAAAGGTATAGTTATCGCTTTACTTTTCGATATAATCTCAAACGAAACTTTAAAAAATCTATAATTTTAACTTAATGCTATGTAATTTCTAGGAAAATTGACTGATTTTCACGATCGAAGTGTCCACGAGCTCCCAATGATTATCCGCGTTTGAATATCTTGTCAAAACTTGCCTCAGACGTCTGCATCACCAACCACGTGGCCACGTGGTTTATGGTTTTTCTTCACTTTCACCCGGAAAAACCCTGAGTGAAATTTTCCACAAAAGCCACGTTCTGTAGAACTTGACACAGCGCACTTTTTGACACTAAAATATTTATAGGGTAGCGCTTTAGATTTTGAGTAAACTTCAATTTTATGAATTAATATTTATAACATTATGGTTTTTCACTGGTAATGTTGGAAAATTTTTAGAAATTTGAAAATCTAAATGCACCAATAGAAAGATCTCATCAAAACGCACAAAATGATGTATCACAACGTTAATTTTAAGCACTTTTTCACTATTTTAAGATTTTTTTAAACATGGAGCTATACAAAAAGCACGTGCTCGCGGCGGCTGTTGGAGCGCAACTGTTAGGTTAGGTTAGGTTACACGGTTAGGTTAGGTTAGGTTAGGTTAGGTTACACTGTTAGGTTAGGTTAGGTTACACGGTTAGGTTAGGTTAGGTTACACGGTTAGGTTAGGTTAGGTTAGGTTAGGTTAGGTTAGGTTTAGGTTAGGTTAGGTTAGGTTAGGTTAGGTAGGTTAGGTTAGGTTAGGTTAGGTTAGGTTAGGTTAGGTTAGGTTAGGTTAGGTTAGGTTAGGTTAGGTTAGGTTAGGTTAGGTTAGGTTAGGTTAGGTTAGGTTAGGTTAGGTTAGGTTAGGTTAGGTTAGGTTAGGTTAGGTTAGGTTAGGTTAGGTTAGGTTAGGTTAGGTTAGGTTAGGTTAGGTTAGGTTAGGTTAGGTTAGGTTAGGTTAGGTTAGGTTAGGTTAGGTTAGGTTAGGTTAGGTTAGGTTAGGTTAGGTTAGGTTAGGTTAGGTTAGGTTAGGTTAGGTTAGGTTAGGTTAGGTTAGGTTAGGTTAGGTTAGGTTAGGGTTAGGTTAGTTAGGTTAGGTAGGTTAGGTTAGGTTAGGTTAGGTTAGGTTAGGTTAGGTTAGGTTAGGTTAGGTTAGGTTAGGTTTTTTTTTTTTTTTTTTATAATTTAGTCCCTCCAACCTTGAAGAGGAGGGAGGGATACCCACTAACACAGACCGTGTTGTCCGTGTTCCTGCCTGTCCTTCTGTTATTAAAATCTCACATACAGTATTATTGCAGCCTACATACATGAGGCTATTTTATAATATATACATTTATTTAAAATTCTGATGACAATATATATATATACATATAAATAAAGTTCTTTTCTTTTTTTTTTTTTTTTCTTTTTTATTATTCATTTCTCTTATCAATTAATTTTTTTTTTTTTTTTTTATTTTGTTTCATTTTTATTCTTTTTTTTTTTATTATTATTATTATTCTTTTTTTTTTTTTTTTTTTTTTTATTCATTTTTTTTTTTTTTTTTTTTTTCTTTTCTTTTTCTTTTTTTTCTTATGATTATTATTAATATTACAAATCATTCTCATTCCACTTGTGCCACTAATTAATCTATTTATTTCATTTATATACACTAATAGAATTATTCAGTATTTCATTATTACTTTATAATTACCATATTTTTACTTCCCAATCATACATTTCCATATCATAATATTATCTTTCTTTAAACATATTTGTACAAGTAAGTATAACCAATAATTGTCATACATATTAATCATTTTCCATTTGATTTTATTTAAATACATCATAAAATATAATATTCACTAAATTAAAAATAACAATAATTACATTATAAAAACAATTAAAATAATTTAAAAATAACAATAATAATATTACACACAATAATTATATTCATTAACATTCATTAAACAATTATAAATAACATTTCCAATTTTTAAAACTATTTACATTATACTATTTACTTTATACTCATACATATTAATCATTTTACATTCTATTTTATTTTAATTCATCATAAAATACAATAATCACTAAAATAACAACAATTACATTATAAAAACAATTAAAATAATTTAAAAATAACAATAATAATATTACAAACGATAATTATATTCATTAACATTCATTAAACAAT
Source organism: Leucoptera coffeella (assembly GCA_030578115.1). Taxonomy (NCBI): domain Eukaryota; kingdom Metazoa; phylum Arthropoda; class Insecta; order Lepidoptera; family Lyonetiidae; genus Leucoptera; species Leucoptera coffeella. The sequence goes on from JAMBLF010000342.1 coordinate 287,288, forward strand.
TTTAAATAACATTTCCAATTTTTTAAACTATTTACATTATACTATTTACTTTATACTCATACATATTAATCATTTTACATTCTATTTTATTTTAATTCATCATAAAATACAATAATCACCAAAATAACAACAATAACATTATAAAAACAATTAAAATAATTCAAAAATAACAATAATAACATTACAAACAATAATTATATTCATTAACATTCATTAAACAATAATAAATAACATTTCCAATTTTTAAAACTATTTACATTATACTATTTACATTATACTCATACATATTAATCATTTTACATTCTATTTCATTTAAATACATCATAAAACACAATATTAACTAAATCAACAATAATAACATTATAAAACAATTAAAAATACCAATAATAACATTACAGACAATAATTATATTCATTAAAATTCATAAAACAATAATAAATAACATTTCCAATTATCAAATATTCATTAAGCAAGCTCTGTAACAAGCTGGTTTTAGATATCAGCAACAGATGTCGCAGCACGCTCAAAAGATTGCCTCAAAGATCGCCCTACGTCTCTCACCGTTCTGCCACGGACCAATGGGAAACGAAGGAACCACCGTCTCCTCAGTTAGCCAGAGCCCGCTCCGGCGTGTGGACGTGGGGTCACGCCCAAGTTTCCCCTTTTTCTTACTATCGCGTGTGTATATTCCTTATAAATTATGATCAAATACCAATGCGTATATCTCAGGCCCCGTTGCAACCCATACCGCAGAACCTAAAACACGGTCCCAACGTGTTTCGGTAACGATTAATGAGTGGATATGTGAACCATCGTGATTTTAAAGTGCGCTTATCTTAATTTGTATTTTATGTTATTTAATATATATTGTCCTTTTCTTATCTTTTTTCTATGTCATATTATATGTAGTTTATCAAGCCCTATCTTACAATATCAAAATCTTAACCTAATTATATTTCATTAATTAAATATTTCAATTTTTCATACTTTTACTATAATGTCAATTTATATCACTTCCTTAACTTATATATTAAATTTTTACTTGAATCTACATTTCTATTCTGCACTTCACTGGTTTTAATATATGAAATATGTTAAAATGCTCTAATTTACGAGATTTAGCCTTAATAAGTGCATGTACCTTTTTGTAAATGCATACATGTACTTGCGTTATAACAGATTTCTACTAAGGCTTATTTAGAATTGCTACCCACCATTCTATATATTTATTATTAACAATCATTATATCATTTTATATGTGTATTAATTCGATTTCAATATTATGTCATTATCTTATAGTATAATGTCCCATTATCATTCTATTTCAGTTACCATATTATTTAATATTATTTATTACATATTCCAATTATTATATCATTGTATTATATTATCATATTAATATTATTATATTGTATTATACTATCACACTATCATTTATTACCTATTTTAATTATTATATCATTGTATTATATTATTATATTATCATATTTCCAATCATTATATCATTGTATTGTATTATATATTCCCATCATGAGTATTATGTCATTGTTCAATTAATAATTATTTAATCCATATTATATTCAAATACTATATCCACACTATATATATAATTTCAATTTCCATGTCTTCCTAATTATTATTAGCTATTTATATGCATATATATTTCAACCCTAACTAAACTATGCAGGTATGCTCCTCGATGGGAGTCAAGTTTGACTCCGCCGTATGCCTTTTTTCACAGCAATGATCCACCATCACCAGATCCAGTCCTACGATCATACTACATACATACATACATGCGTACTCAACTTTCATACTACTCATCATAATTCAAAATAGTTTCTTCTTACACTTCATTTATCTATCTACCCCATATCGTTTTACTTCCATTCGCCTTTAACAACATTCCTTCCATCCATATTCACACCTTGCCTGTGCTTTGTCTCGTTTTTGCCTTCAACCTACAACATTCACCATCTCTCTCTATCTTTTTTACCTGCGTCGACCCTATTTGATGTATTTGCGCATCGGTCGCCGCTCGGCGGGAGGCTTCAAGCCCGTTGCCCGCACGGTGCGACAGGCTCGCCACACCAAACATTTTGAAATTTATACACATATAAACACATTTTCACATACTTGTTTCATGCATACCTCCCACTTACATACCCAACACTTGCATATCTACTTACATCCTTGTTCTATATTTACTCTATTTTATACATTCGTACACACTCATGAGCGACAGGCGCCATACAGTGGAGTGGCCCAAACAGGCCCCATTTCTATCTCACTCTATTCCACTCATCCATACCATGTTTTTCCTACATACACTAACCAAAATCCTCTACATTGCTTCCATACTTTATTCGTTCCGACTCTAGTACTCACACTCATACACAGTTCTAATCCTCAATTGGTGTTTTATACATCATCCAGCCGTCATTAAAAATAATTTCTTCTTACACTTCATTTATCTGTCTACCCCATATCGCTTTACTTCCAATCACCTTAACAACATTCCTTCCAACGACATTAAGACCTTTCCTCTGTTTTGTCCCCGCTTTTGCCTTTAACCCACTACATTCACCATCTCTCTCTATCTTTTTTACCTGCGTCGACCCTATTTGATGTATTTGCGCATCGGTCGCCGCTCGGCGGGAGGCTTCAAGCCCGTTCGCCCGCACGGTGCGACAGGCCCGCCACACCAAACATTTTGAAAAAATTTTTACATATTTTTACGTATTTACATATAAATGTGTTTATATTTTCCCATACTTGTTTCATGCATACCTCCCACTTACATACCTAACACTTGCATATCTACTTACATCCATTTTCTATATTTGCTCTATATTATACATTCGTACTCACACATTTTCATGAATATCACCCACATACTCTTATTATCTTTTAAACTGGCCTCATTTCCATCTCACTCTATTCACCACTCATCCATACTGTGTTTTTTCTTACATACACTAACCAAATCTTTTATATTGCTTCCATACTTTATTCGTTCTGACTCTAGTACACACACTCATACATACTTCTAATACTCCATTGGTGTTTTATACATCATCCAGCCGTCACTAAAATCGTTTCTTCTTACTCTTCATTTATCTGTCTACCCCATGTCGCTTTACTTCCAATCACCTTAACACCATTCCTTCCAACCATATTCACGTCTTGCCTCTGTTTTGTCCTGCTTTTGCCTTTAACCCACTACATTCACCATCTCTCTCTACCTTTTTACCTGCGTCGTCGAACGGGTCAGCCGCGTCGCCCACGTTGCCAAACTAGGAGCCCCCGCCGCCCGCTCTCCGCCACGTTGCCTCATCGTGCACCCTCTCATTCACAAAAGCGGATCCTATTTTAAGTGTTTGCGCATCGGCCAACGCTCGGCGAGAGGCTCAAGCCCGTCGCCCGCACGGTGCGACAGAGCCCACCACACCGAAATTTTTGAAATTTTTACATATATACACACATTTTCAAATACTCGTTTCAAGCATACCTCCCACTTACATACCTAACACTTGCATATCTACTTACATCCGTTTTCTATATTAATTCTATTTTTTACATTCGTACACGCACATTTTCTTGACTATCACCCACATACATTCACTTTCTTTCTTTCTTATTATTTATATTAACATACTAATGTGAATTCTCAATCATATAACGACGAATAGACCCCCAGTAATCTCGGCTTTACGATGGGAAACGAACCCAAAGCCGCAGATGTGGGGCAACGCCTCAACCACCATGCCATGCATTTGTCAATATCTCCCACCATGCATCGCTCGAAGCCTACATCCGTCTCAACTTTCGCTCGCATTCCTCGCTATCTTCCGTCTCTCTCCCCTCGCACATGATTAGCCGCCCGGCGCGCGAGCTTCAATCCGACTCACCGGACGGAGCGACAGGCGCCACACATTGGAGTGGCCCAAACAAGCCCCATTTCCATCTCACTCTATACACTATTCACAACTCGTCCATACCGTTTTTTCTTACATACACTAACCAAAATCTTTTATATTGCTTCCATACCTCATTTGTTCTGACTCTAATACTCACACTCATACATACTTCTAATACTCCATTGGTGTTTTATACATCATCCAGCCGTCACTAAAATCGTTTCTTCTTACACTTCATTTATCTGTCTACCCCATGTCGCTTTACTTCCAATCACCTTAACACCATTCCTTCCAACCATATTCACGTCTTGCCTCTGTTTTGTCCCTGCTTTTGCCTTTAACCCACTACATTCACCATCTCTCTCTACCTTTTTACCTGCGTCGTCGAACGGGTCAGCCGCGTCGCCACGTTGCCAAACTAGGAGCCCCCCCGCCCCGCTCTCCGCCACGTTGCCTCATCGTGCACCCTCTCATTCAAAGAAGCTCGACCCTATTTGATGTATTTGCGCATCGGCCAACGCTCAGCGGGAGGCTTCAAGCCCGCCGCCCGCACGAAGGCGACAGAGCCCGCCTCACCGAAAAAAAAAAAAAATTTGAGATTTTTATATACATAAACACATTTTCACATACACATTTCAAGCATACCTCCACTTACATACCTAACACTTGCATATCTACTTACATCCATAATCTATATTTACTCTATTTTATACATTCGTACATACACATTTTCATTACTATAACACACATACACATACATTCACTTTCTTTCTTTCTTATTATTTATATTAACATACTAATGTGAATTCTCAATCATATAACGACGAATAGACCCCCAGTAATCTCGGCTTTACGACGGGAAACGAACCCAAAGCCGCAGATGTGGGGCAACGCCTCAACCACCATGCCATGCATTTGTCAATATCTCCCACCATGCATCGCTCGAAGCCTACGTCCGTCTCAACTTTCGCTCGCATTCCTCGCTATCTTCCGTCTCTCTCCCCTCGCACTGATTTAGCCGCCCGGCGCGCGAGCTTCAATCCGACTCACCGGACGGAGCGACAGGCGCCACACATTTGAGTGGCCCAAATAGGCCCCATTTCCATCTCACTCTATACACTCTATTCACCACTCATCCATACCGTGTTTTTCTTACATACACTAACCAAATCTTTTATATTGCTTCCATACCTCATTTGTTCTGACTCTAATACTCACACTCATACATACTTCTAATACTCAATTGGTGCTTTATACACTCACACTCGCTCATAGGCTGCCCTCGCCCCGCCCCCTCGGCCTAGCCGCGGCGCGTGCGTCTCTCGCATCTCGCACGAGGCATCCCTTCCTTTCATCTCCGCGTCCCGCTCTCGCTCGATCGTCGTTCATCCCGCGCGCTCTTTCTCGCCCCGTCCTTGCCGCGTTCATTCATACTTACTTCCTCCCTCCTCGCCGCGCCGCTCGAAGTAGGTCAAGGCCGCCGCGCTCTCACGAACAGGTGGCCCGACCTAGTTCCCACGGTGCGCGCCATTCATTCATTGATGAATCATTGATGCTACTGTGTTTATACGACCGTTGTTTATTTACTTGTTCAAGTCGCATACCGCTTTTATTACTTTCCTAGCATAGTCTAGAAAGGCGCGCGCCTTTTTCTTGTCTGACATTATGGTTGCCAGGCTATCAGGCCGTAGCGGCTCACCTATAGCCTGCTCCAGCGCAAAACGACGCGACGCGAACCTATCGCACTGGCATATAGCGTGGAGCACATCCTCCTCCGCACCAGTGCCGCACACGCACTCCGCATCGTCCCTCAGCTTAAAGCGGCGCAAGTAATATTTAAAACCCCCGTGCCCGGTGAATAGCTGCGCCGTCCAGTAATCGACGGGCTCCTTGAGCACCGCCGCCCTCGCTGCCGACACGCTCGGGAAGAAACGCCTCGTCACGGCGCCCGTCGGCCCTTCGTCGTATCTGCGCTGCCACTCCGCCACCGACACCGCGCGCAGCGCAGCCCTCGCGTACGAGAGCGGCACCGCGCCATAGTCCGCCGCCGTGCGCAGCCGCAGCGCAGCCTCCTTCGCCAACTCGTCCGCCCGCTCGTTGCCCGGCGTGCCGACATGCGCCCTCACCCACCACAGCCTCACCTCGCGCCCCTCATCTCGCGCCGCCTCCAACGCCCGCCTAACGGCAACGGCCAGAGGATGCGTGCCCTCCGCGTCCGCAACCAGCTCCAGCGCCGACCTCGAGTCGCTGAGCACGTCCGCCGCCGCGACCCCCGCCCTCCCGAGCGCCCCCACCGCTTCTCTCAGGGCCAGCAGCTCCGCCTGGAACACGCTGCACTGCGGCTCCAAGCGCAATTTCTTGCTCCGGCGCTCCCGCCCATCCTCCCACCACGAGTACGCCGCTCCCACTCGGCCCTCTATCTTGCTGCCGTCCGTATACACGTGAACCCTCCCCTCTACGGACGGCCCGCACGCCTCAGCCCCGTCCAGCGAGGCGAAACCTATCCTAAGCCTACGCGCCGGATGCGGCAAACTCGCCACGGGCACCCTCGCCTCGACCAGCCTATCGCCCGGCAGCCCCGGCAGAGGACCCCCCCGCTTCACCGCGTAAAGCGCAGCCGCCTCCTTGATGCGCAAGTCAAGCGGCAACAGCCCCGACAGCGCCAGCGCCGAGTGCAGGGACACCGTGCGATACGCCCGGCATATCTTCTGGGCGAATCCCCGCTGCACCGTCGCCAGCCTCTTACGGACGCCCTTCTTGTCCGCCGCCTGCGCCCACGCACTCGCCGCGTACATCACAACGGGCTCCACCACCGCCACGTAGATGGTACGCACTATTTCAGGGGAGAGGCCCCACGTAGGCCTCGCCGCAGTCGCCAAGCGGCGGTGTAGGTCCACTACTCTCTTACATACCCCTTCCACATGAGGCACGAACGTGAGCCCGGCATCCACAACCAAACCCAACAGTCGCACCCGATCCACCAACCGCACATCCTCGCCACTCATTCGGATTCTCGGCACCCCGTGGCTCATCTTTCTAGTGAGAATCATTGCCTGCGTCTTCTGGGGGCCGAAAACCAACTTGTTCCTTGCACCCCACTCACTCACCATCCTTAGCGCCGCGTTCGCCCTTCTCTCCAAACTGGAGCTGTCCCGCCTCCACGAACACTAGGACGACGTCGTCCGCGAAAGCCTGCACATACACCTGCTCCGCCTCCAGCTCGCGCAGCAACGAGTCCAACACCACGTTCCAAAGCATCGGGCCCGCGATGGATCCCTGCACGCAGCCCCGATTGGTCGACCGCTCCACGGACTCCCCTGCGTAGCGCAGTCGTACTCTGCGGCCTGACATGTAGTGGCGCAGCACGGCGAGCAGCCCCTCCGGGCATCCCAGCCGCGACAGCCCCAGCACGATCGCCGGCCACCACGCATTGTCGAAGGCCCCCTGGATGTCCAGAGACACCAAAAGGACCAACCCCTTCGTGGCCAGGCCGCCCCTGACGTGCGCCAGCAGGTCGTAAAGAGAGTCCTCCGTGGACCTCTGCGGCACAAATCCATATTGGCGCGTGCTCAACGCCGTGCGCAAATGCCAACGCACCCTACGGACCAGCATCTTCTCGTATATTTTGCCCAACACCGAGAGCAGCCCTATGGGCCTGTACGACTTCGGCTGAGCATAGTCGTCCTTGCCGGGCTTCCTCAGGACGCACACCGTCGCCACCTTCCAGCGGGCCGGGAAGTGTCCCACAGCCAGGCACCTATTCACCAAGCCGAGAAACACTCCCCGATCCGCCCGCACGGCCGCGGCGCATATATCTGCGGTGAATGCGTCCTCGCCCGGCGCTTTCCGAGGCGAAAAGCTCAGCGCCACGCCCTCTAGCTCACCCTCGGTGAAGGGCGGCTCCTCAATGCTGGCCCCCCGCGCACCCTCCGCCTCTCGGCGGGCCCTCTTCTGCTCCCCGTCGTCTTCAGTGGCGTTGTCCTCGGGAAAGAACGCACGTACTAAGGCCTCGGCCGACCCCCGCCCATCCAGGATGGCCCCATCCGGCCCCGCAGCAGCTCCTCGTGGGCCCTAGGCCCTGCGCTTCTGAGGACCCTGTAGATCCCGTCCCACAAGCCTTCCCGGTCCTGCCTTGTGCAGAAACCCTTCCAGCTTGCGGTCCGGGCCGCAGCCGCTTCCGCCTCATAGGCCCCCTTCGCCTGCAGGTAAGCCTCCACGACGGCCCTCCTCCTGATCGGGGCCGCATTCCTAATTCGCCTTTTCAGCCTCAGTACGTGCCTCCTGCTGCCCTCGAGCTCCGGAGTCCACCATGGCACCCGCCCCCGCGGGCGCGCACCCGCCTTTGGTATCGATGCATCGCAGGCCTCCGCGAGCGCCCCTTCATACTTAGCCACTACGTCATCTATATCATTCGCCTCACATACTGTCTCTGCTGTCAACCCTTTCATCGCCAAACATTCTTTGAACCTTTTTATAAGCGCAGGCCACCGAGCCTTTTTTGTGTTATAGCGGCGGTTCGTCGCGACCGGCTCCGCAGGCAAGCCCCTTGCCTCCGCACTACCTACCAACTCGAAGACTATTGTGCGGTGATCGGAGTCAATAAGGCCCGCATCCACCCTCCATCCGACCACCCGCCCCACCAACGATTCGCTACACACTGTAATATCCACCCTGCTGCTACATCTAACTTCACCCCTGTATACCTCAAAAGTTGGCTCGCAGCCCTCATTCAAAATATGGAGGCCCAACTCTCCGAGCAGGGCCACCAGCTCCGCCCCCCGAGCATCCTCCCTCTCGCTGCCCCACCACGGACTCCACGCATTCACATCCCCACCCAACAAAATTGCAACGGGGCCCAAACACGCACACACACGCGCCACGTCCTGTAAATAATGTCCAATGGACCTATCGCCCTCAAAGTAAACGGACACTAGCGACACTGCCACCCCCTTCACCCTCACATCCGCGACGGACACATTCGGCGAACACAGGTCGGAGCGCACAACCACCTCCGCCTCCCCGAAAACCAGAATGGCGGACTTTACAGGGGCACCGTCCCGGGGTCCCGACTGGACCACTCGTGCCCCCGCCACCGCCCCCACAACCCCCGCGGGAGTGACGTGTGGCTCCTGCACCAAGGCAACATCCACCCGCCCCTCCCGCGCGAGCTGCGCCAGCTCCGGTAGCGCCAGGCGCCTACGCTGGAGGTTCAGCTGCCAGATGCGAACGCCCCCCGGCCCGTCCTCAGCAATACGCCACCCGCGAGCGCGCTATCGCATCCCAGCGCTGTCGCTCGGGGCACGCATCACTGAAGGCCACGTGCTCAGCATCCGGCCTCCCCGCCCGCGTGCAGTTTACGCACCGCGGCGGCTCGGTGCCCTTATTGCAGTCGGCCCTCTTGTGCTCCCCCCCGCAGTATGCGCAGCACTCCGCCCCCCGGCACACTGCCTCTTCGTGTGCCCGTATCCGAGGCATTTGGAGCACTGCACCACCGGCGACTGGTCCACGACCGGGCACCTCTGCAGGCCGACATGCACCTTACCCGCCTCCGTTAACCTGCCCCACAACGCGGGCGACACCTCCATCACGACGTGGCACTCGTGCGGATTCCGGGCCCTCCTCCTGAAGCGGACCTTCGCCTCCCTGTCTTCTTTGGAAAGGCCACTCACCACGGCCGAGTTCTGCCTCTCCAGGGACTCGACCACCTCCGCATCCGAATTGGCGCTGAGAACATGTCTCAGCACCACCATAGGCCTTCGGAAGCGGGGCTCCTCTGTCCTCAGTCCCTGGTTCCCCTTTAACTGAGACTTAATCTTCTCCACGTCCTCTCCCGAGGGACATGTGAGCAGAACCCGCCTGCCCCCAACCTTCTTGGCCCTGTCCACCCTAACGCCCCCGCCACGAGCGTCCACGCCCGCACCCAGTGCGGCCATGACGTCATCCGCCGTGTCCGTCGCACTCCTAGATGCAACGATAAGGGAGCGTCCCGGCGCGCCCTCCGCCCGCCTATTTGATTGCACCAGGGGGCGCCCCGCCGCCGCCGCCTCAGCGTACGACCGTCCCTCGAGACGGCCCACGGCCGCCTTGATATCAGCAACCCCCTGTGCAATGCCCGGGGCCACGGCGCCACCGACCACCCCGCACCCCTCCTTTATCTGTTCCTTCAGTGCCGCTAGTTCCTTTCCTATTATATCACCCCCCTGGTCACCTACCCCCGACATTTTTATTTCCCTAATTTCATCCCTCATAGATGCCAATTCCCTTGACACCTCTTTAAATCTTTCCAGCCCTTC